>CAUYLG010057278.1:0-67434 GCA_963573385.1 Cacajao melanocephalus
TTTTTTTTTTTTTTTTTTTTTTTTTTTTTTTTTTTGAGATAGAGTCTGGCTCTGTCGCCAGGCTGCAGTGCAGTGGCGCAATCTTGGCTCACTGCAACCTCCACCTCCCAGGTTCAAGTGATTCTTCTTCCTCAGCCTCCGGGGTAGCTGGGACTACAGGCACTCACCACCATGCCCAGCTAATTTTTGTGTTTTTAGTAAAGATAGGTTTCACCATGTTGGCCAAGATTGATCTCTTGACCTTGTGATCCACCCGCCTTGGCCTCCCAAAGTGCTGGGATTACGGGTGTAAGCCACCGTGCCCAGCGATAGTTATTTAATTTTTAATGTAAATGAAAGTCATAGTGTTACCCCTGCAAGAAGTACCATACTCAAGCCTCATCTGTTATAATAAAATAAATACGTTTTATATACCTTTAGTAGAATTTTTGGCAGATAGAAAAGACGTGGAGAACAGGGAGTCCCTCCCAGTGGTAATAGCTGGCTCTGAGAATCATAATCTACTTACATTCCATCCTATGTATCTCAACCAAATGCATTTTCCCTGTTGCTGATGCTTCATTGACATTTGTAGGGGTCTAACAACAGGCTGTAATTCAAACTTTTCTTTCCCATTTTGTATCTGCTTAACCTTGTTCATTAGCTTTCTCACTAGAAATTGAATTTAGAAGGACATGGGAACAATAATGACATACAGCAGAGAGACAACAGGTAACTACTCTAAGTTCCATTGGTTTGTTAATTAATTTGTTCAATTTAGAACATCAGTAATCGTGTCAACCTTAGCTACCATTAAAAAAAAGAAGAAGAAGAAAGGAGGGAAGAAAAGAAAGAAAAAAGCGAAGCAAGCTAGCTTTCTTTCTTTCTTTTTTGAGATGGAGTCTCACTCTGTCATCTAGGATGTAGTGCAGTGGCACAATCTCAGCTAACTGCAACCTCCACCTCCCGGGTTCAAGCAATTCTCCTGCCTCAGCCTCTTGAGTACCTGAATTACAGATGTGCACCACCACACCCAGCTAAATTTTGTATTTTTAGTAGAGACAGGGTTTCACCATGTTGGTCAGGCTGGTCTCAAACTTCTGACCTAGCGATCCGCCTACCTCGGCCTCCCAAAGTGCTGAGATTACAGGCGTTAGCCACCACGCCTGGCACTTTTTTTTTTACTTTAAATTTATTAAGAGATGGGGTTTGGCCATGTTGCCCAGGCTAGTCTTGAACTCCTGAGCTGAAGTGATCCACCAGTCTTGGCCTCCCAAAGTGCTGAGATTATAGGCATAAGCCACCAGCCCGCCAACTTAGCTTTCTTTATGGATTAATCTTTTGCCTTTTAAAAAATCTAATCCATAAATATCTATTGACTATGCTTCCAAACATTTTTTCTCCAGTGATTTCTATTGCCTGGTAAATTAAACTTTTCTTCATTCAGTAATTGGCTTGAAGAGAATCTTGGAATTTTTCAAGTCTTTTGAAGAGACTTCTAGCTCCTATAGTAGTAGTCAACCCTCTTTGGAGGGTTATTGCAGATTAAAACACACACACACATATCTTTTTATCTTGAGATAATTAGATTCGCACGCATTGTAAGAAATAATTCATAAGGATTCTATGTATCCTTCCCTCAGTTTCCCCCAGTGGTACTATTTTGCATTACTATAGCATGTCGCAACCAGGAAAACTATTGCCTTTAATAAAGTGAGAGTTTTTTTTTTTTTAATTCCAATTTTTTATCACTCTCCACCTCTCTCACTAAACAGTTTGAGGTCATTTATAAAAAGGACAAATATAATGCATAAAATTAATGTAATTAATTTTAAAATTAATTACAAAGGAGAAATCAAGGTGAAAAGGGAAAAAAAATGTTAACACTTGTGGCTAATTCAAAGTTTATAACTTGGTTCTCTGAAAAGTCAATGGATTATAATTAATTTAGATGTGGAAATATGCCAACTCTTCAGAGAGACAAAGACTTTCTTACTTCCTAAAACAATAACAAGTTTTTATAAGAGACAACTAAGTATTTTTTTTTACAAAAATACTTTCCTTGAGTTGCAGTGAATGTGACAAGTAGAGACCCACAATGCTACATATCTACCTCCAACATGACATTGACCTTATTAATTACAGCGCTTCCAGGCCCTATGAAACACTCAACGCTAAGTTCTCAAACATCACTGAATGGCATTATATTATTAAACTACTATCACAGGAAACAGGCAATTATTGAGTCATTTACAAATATTCTCATTCTCCTCCTTTTGGGCCCTTGTTAAGATTGTGATTTCCTGGCCCCTTGAAGTTAGGCTTGGCCAGTGACTTGTTCTGACCAATAAAATATAAGCAGAGGTGACATGTGCCCCTTCCAAGTGAAAGCATTTGATTGCTGGTGCTCAACTGCAAACTTCCTTTTCCCTACCTCAGGGGTCACAGAATCACGAGCTTCATGAAACAGCTGTCATCTTGGGTCTGTGAGTGACTAAATTAGGCCAAGATCCCTGCTGATCTGTTAGACACGTTGCATAAATGAGAAAAAAACCCTGGCCGGAATCATTGAAGTTTGAGGGTTGTTCATTATTACAAATGTTAATATGGCCTATCTTGATTGGTATCGAAATCTCTTAAAATATATCTATTTGACTTTTCTGTCAAATCAGTTTCTAATTTTTAGGCTATGTATGTATATTTCTTCCCCTTACTGAGTATGGAAAAGGCTTGTCCCAGTATCTATAAATGGATCTCTCTGCCAACTTAGTCATAAGTAGGATTTACTCTTTGTGCTTAAAAGTAATTCACTCATGACAATCCACATGCAAATGACTCTAGTAACACATTGAAACTCTGGACACATGACTAGCCCAATAACAACTCTTTAACTAGTTAAAGGAGAATGGCAGATTATTAAAACTCAAACCTAGAGGGTCAAGTTACAAAGTGATTGAGACTCAGTGAAATGGAAGGAGATTGGTTGTGTTTGTTTTTGATACTCCTGAGACCTGCCATTGATGTGGGCTGCATCTTGCGCTTCATCCATAAAGCACTGTGCTATCTTTGGTGATAAAAGGAAGAGAGAAAAAGTACTTGTAGGCAGCATTTTTAATTATCTGTTAATTGGATGAAATGGCAATTAAAGTGCCTAAAGGCCATATGCATATTCATAGATTGTCTTCAAAGGGTACAATTACCAAAGCCAATGAAAAAGATTATGAGTTAATATTGGATTGTGATTTGGGGCAGACCAGGGTGAGGCATATTCAGATGTCTTTCTCCAAATGGTTACTAAGATTAATTTGTCACCCTGGTTTTATGAGGATGTTGGTGCTCCAATTTGCCTGGAAGCACAGCATGTTTGTCGAAGTAGCAAGTTCCACAGTGGGTAGTTGTTGGCAATTTTCCTGATTGCTCTGGGTGTATGATACTCTTGAAGTGCAGGATGAATTTTTTACCCAAAATAAAAGTTTAGACAATATTTTTCACGATATTCATATCTAATATTATTTCCATCAGAAACAATTATTTCTGCTCGTGGTGGAAAGTAAATACAATATTCTCTTTTTGAATTTCCATGGGAACATGAAAATAATTTTTTCCAAGCAGTAGCAATTTTTTTATTTTTACAGAGCTTCCAAGAAGAGTATGGAAAAGAGATTTGGGGATACCATGTTGAAATTCTTTCTCTGCTTTGAAGAATACTTTGACATTTAAAATTTAATGTTCAAGTGACAATGCAGCAAGCATAAGTTCAAATTCCACAGGGCCCGGAATGGATGAGAATTACAGACACTCTACTCTGTCTGTCCTGGTTCTGCTCTGCTGAGGTCACTGCAGGGGAAGATGTGGAAGGAGAAAAAGCCACGCACGTCCCCAGGGCACCGTCTAAGTGCCTGAGTTTTTTGTCACTATTTTCCTGCCACTTCAAATAACGCAAGGCAGCTGGCAAAATACAAATGCTCAGTGACCAAAGTTTGGAGATTTCCAAGATAAAGATATTTCCACCTTGTTAATTTCATCTTTGTTAGTTGGGTCTATCTGAAAGAGCCGTTGACTTAAAATTTTTTTTTAATTAATAGATTTCTTTTTTAGAGTTGTTTTACATTTATAGAAAAATTGAGCAGAAGGTACAGAGAGTCCCCATCTAGTCTCCTCTCACCCCAACCTTCTTACCAGATTCCTTTATTATTAATGTATCATAATGGCATAGTAATTTGTTACCACTGATAAGTAATATTGGTACATTATCGTTAATGAAAATCCTCTAGTGACTTAGTTTACACGAGGGTTCACTTTTTGTGCTGTATGATTGTATGGGTTTTGAGAAATGCATAACGTCCTAAATCCTTCATTACAGTATCATGCAGAATAATTTCACCACACTAAAAATACCCTGTAAAAGACATCAAATTTTATAGCTATTTTAGAAGTGTGTTACCAGTCTCATTCCCCTGAGGATACAGTCTAGCTCCACAAGGCTGTGTCGTGTACCATCAGGTGCTCTGAAATAATGAGAAATGTGTGGCATGGTGGTGGCAGTTCCAGCCATTGGCTCTGCAGCAGGAACGCTCTGCCAATCCCCAGTCATTTACCTTCTCTCATCTGTAAAATAACGATAGGAATATTACTTAATACATGAGGTATTAAATGAGACACTATGTATGAAGGACTTAGAACAATGCCAGTTTATTCAAAATGAATATATAGATATAGAACTAAACACACACACCACACACACACACACACACACACACACACGCAAGTGAAAGTGAAACTAGAAAAATCTGAATATGATGGGTCGGTTGTAGCAATTATCAGTGTCCTAGTTGTGATAGTATGCGAAAATGTTAACACTGGGAGAAACTAAGTACACGTAGGATCTCTGTATTATTTCTTTCTTCTTTTTTCGGAGACAGGATCTCACTCTGTTGCTTAGGCTGGAGTGCAATAGTGCAATCGTAGCTCACTGCAGCCTTGAACTGGGTTTAAGTGATCCTCCTGCCTCAGCCTCTCAAGTAGCTGGGACTACAGACATGTGCCACCACACCCTCCTCACTTTTAAATTTTTGTGTTCATAGAGATAAGGTCTAACTATGTTGTCCAGGCTTCTCTGTATTATTTCTTCCAATTGCATGTGAATCTATATTATCTCAATAAACATTTCAATTAAAAAGGATTAAAGTGGTCGTGTGGGCAAGGTGTTGGAGGAATTGCTTAAGATTTACAAGAATGTTCGTGATGAGCAACAGTCATGTGGGATCAATCATCAGTTCTGGCTAGGAACCAAAGTGGGCTGTGACAGCCTTTGGGAAAAGTTGGAGAAAATTGAATATGAAATGGGGATTGATAGGAAAGTTCTTGGGGGAACTTTCTTCCTCATTTTTATTGGGAGTGATCTAGGTGCTATGGTCACAAAAGGGGGAAAATGAATTTAGCTCCTCAACTCTCCCTGCAACCCCATGACAAGCTGATTATTAGAAAGTTTCCTTACACAACTCATCACTTTAGATTTACAACCACCCCCAGACTCTCAACGTCCACTCAAAATTTCTAGAAGAGAGGCTCAATAACCCAAAGCGGGCCATTATTTTGCCCAAGACCTAAGCCTTTAGACACAGGAAACAAACAAACAAAAAATCTCGGGTCACCAGCACCATGGGACACATTGTCAACAAGGAATTAATTAATCATACGTAATCTGCAGTCTTTCTCCCAAAATGAACTACCTAGATGTCAAATGGAGCAACAGGCTCTACTGAGGATTTGGTTTCCTTGAATTTAAATGCTACAGATGCAGTTTCAGCAAGAAAAATGAATGAGTGATTATCACTCAGCCCAGTGATGGCCTGTATGTTTTAGATGCTTCTTTTCCATTTACTTTGACAGAGGCATTCAGTGTCCCGGTTTATTAAACACTTTGTTCACGTAAACAGCTGTATCTTGGGAATTTCCTTATTGTCCACTTTCTAGTTCTTACAAATGCTGAGTGCATTTCTTAGTGGGAACGTTTGCAGGCAATGTCTTTTCACCTATGAAGATATTCAGATTGCTTAGAAGTTTTATATAAGAACTGCTTTATCTCAGCTTCAAAGAATTGTAATAACATATGCATTTTTTTCCTTTTCTCTCAAGAGCTTTTGTCAACCCAGCTTCTCTCTCCTTGATCATTTCTGACAGAAATGTTACCAGCATGAACATGCTTGTGGTATTCTGTTAAACCACATTTTTAAAGGTATTTTGAATTCAAATATTATGAGAATAAGCTCCCATGGGGAATTTTCACTGAGTATAAATATATGCTATTTTTAATCCTATTCTTAAAATTATAAAATTTGTTTAAAAATGTGTACTTCACAGATCAGATATTCATGGCATATATTATCCACAGCACCCCACAGTAGTGGCGCTGAACTTTTGTGGAGTATTTTCAATAAAGTCACATACAAGTAGTCAAGGCCGTTGAATTTAGTTTTTTTCTTGCTTAGCAGTATTTCTTCCAACAACTTTATTCATATATTCTGGATGAATTCCCATTTGTTCTCAATGAAAATATTGTCTCATAAATCAAAGGGTTTTGTTTGTTTGTTTTGCCTGAGAATGGGGAGATGTTTGTTTAGCTGATGATTTAACCATCACAATTTCCCCAATTGTGAAAGAAAAAGGCAGAGGCAAGGAAGTTTTGTTAACAAGTAATCTCTGAGTCTCCTTCAGATTCCATATTCTATGAATCAACTCATTGTCAGTTCAGAAGAACACCCAGGGGACTAAGGCATCTAAACATCTAATACCTGTTTTTTAATGATAATTTCTATCTCTCCAACTACTCTTCTCAACTTGAAATGTCCCATTTGGTTTAGCTTTCGCCAGATTTAAATTTTCCCTGGCACAAAATTAAAGCTATTTTGATAAATATTAGCTTGCTTGAAACCCACCGAAGCCTGAAGGCAGTTATTTTCAGATAAATAAAATTATCATTTTATCTATGAGTAAACAGACATGAAATGTTACTCTGAGAGATGAAAAAGGAGGACATATAAGTACATTAAGTCAAGTCTTTTTGATAAATTTTCAAACAATTGCACCAGCATTAGTTATGCCAAGAAAAATATAGCTCTTTAAAGTAGATCTCCTATCGATGAAAGTTGAAAGTAAGGAGGATAACTCCATAACTTTCTGCTATTTAGGGTATTCAATTTGTGTGCCTCCTCTACACACACACACAAAGAGGCACCTTCCTGAGTATTAATTTGAAACTAAATACCTGGATTAAAATGTATTTCTAGATCGACAGATGGAACCTAGTAGAGTGCCGTTTATGGTTTTTAACATGTGGAACAGTTTGTCTCTCTGTGTTTAATATTGACCCCTTTGTGGCTTTAATTGAACTGCTTGGTCTCATTTAGCTAGCCTTTGTTTGCTATAGCCATATGACAGTCATACATGAGGGTTATTAGGTAAGTCCCTAATAGCACAGGTAAGTGTCACCTGTGCTAGATTAGTTTAGTTTGATTTTGGATGTAAGCACCTAAAAGCTAAGTCTATGTTTAGTATAACTGTAGTTTATCTCACAACTAAGTATTTTAGAGCTTTTAAAGGTGAAAGAGTTACTTTGTTCTCTTCAAAGAGCAAAACCTGTCCTCAGACAAAATCCGTCTTTAGTGGAGAGCTGCCTCCTTTAATGTCTGAGGAACACTTTTCTGGAGTATAATCTTTGTACCTTCCTCCATAAGAGTTTAAATTCATGTTTTATGCTGCAGCCGTTCCAAGCAACTCCTGTTATTTTCACTGATCTTGTCCTTATTTTATCTTTTCTAAAATAATCGAATTTTCATTGCTTGAGTTGAGTAGTGGGATGTTCATTCCCAGATAACATACGTCTTCCAACCCTTACTCATTTATACTAAACATCTAAAATTTGTCTTGTCTTCAGTAATTAGAGACGTCCTCATTGATTTTGGCTGCCAGAATCAATCCAGGCTATTTTTGCATCAGACTTTGCTTGGGTTTTGTTTTTTGAGGCAGACACAATTACTTTTTACCTTCAAAAAGCCGTGAGGCCTTTTCTTCCTATCTTAAATTAGCTTTGCATCTGACTCCTTTACACTCAATATAAAGGAGTGTTGTTCCTGCTGTATTTTCATGCCTCTGGTGGGTGACTTCCCTCAATGTCCTTTTTCTGTCTTTACAGTTCTAGCACTTGACAGCAAGTCCCTAAGAATCCTTCCAGTCTACTAAGCAGAAAATGGCGTTCTTTCCTCAAGGAAGTTATAATTTTGTGCAGGAAAGAAGGGTAGGAAAAAGTCAAATATTGCTGTCGTTGTTATAAATAGTTAGGATTAATTTGGAAACGCTTCCGAAATTCTATGGATTTACAGCTGTAGTTTAGAAGTACAACCATATGGGTAACTTCCCAGAGATTTCTGACTTCCTTGGTAATACTAAAAGACTTGTTGAGTATATTTTCTATGTTTATCAATACTCACTTTACAACCCTAATAAGATCGAGGTGGTAGACGTGATGCATTTGGGAAATGCAGAGAAGTTTAGAAGGTCCTCTAGTTTCATTCATGTAATTATGAAAGTTCATGTTAGTTGAAATTAATTCCATTCATTCTGGATGTTTGAATGAGAGTCAAGTAAGACAGAAAGGAACGGAACATCTGAGTAACAGGTGTTGTTCACGTGAAATTCTCAGCAGTAAACCAGGGAGCACAGGAAGCTGCCACATGCAACCCACGTAGATGATGTGAAGGAAATGGGTGCTGGTGTGGGCAGAGGAAAAATGAAAGCCTGGGCAATGAAAAAGTGGGTCAAGGGTGTGAAGGAAGAGTCGAAAGAGGGGTTGATGGATTTTGAAGAGAAGCGACTTTTATTTCTTCTTAGTTCCGGCTATGCTTAGGTGTTAACCTAATTACTGTTTACTTCCATGCAAAACGAGAGAGTAAGTGCTTGCACAGAATGTTTGGCTAATGCCTGTGGCCAAAAGTTTTATCAAGTTTTGTAGTAATACTTCAAAAAGAAAGTATTTTCTCTAGCTCTGAGAGTGTTTGAGATATGGGAGTCTACTTAGAGAAATTATTCTCTTTTTTGCATTCTTCTCTCTCTGCATCTTCTAAGGCCCATACTATTAACTCACTTTTGAGTAGCCCTTGCATACCAGGTATTGAACAAGGTCATGGCTCAGAAATACTCGATCTCTGTCCTTCAACCAACTTACTTTTGCTTAATTTTTAAGAATGAGTAATTCGATCATGAAAGAGTTTTACAAATATTTCAACTAAAACCCAGCAGCATTGATTAATTCCTAGAGACAGCTAAATAAGACCCATTTGATTTTTGTTAAGGAAAAATCAGGGATTCTTCTTTGGTTACAGCTAGACGTGTTTGTTTTTTTTATTGCTATATAATAGCTATTACTCCAATTAATGTAAACAAACGCTGATTTGCTTAGAATTGAAATGCTGTGTCATGTAAGTGATATTACTGATGAGTCAATATTTGATTATTTTTGAATTGAATTTTTAATAATTTTTGAAATTTTTTTCAAAATGTATATTATTTCAATGATTTCATTAGTTTTGAAATGAATGATACAGATACCAACTTCTATGACATCACTTCACTTGTAGAAAAAGAAGTGGGAAGAAAGCAAATTATAAGTGTCTGGTGACACCTCTCAAGTGACTTAATAGTGCTTAACCTTTTAGGATGGAAACAAGGACAACTTGACCAAAGAAAATGTTATTACCAATCTCCTGTGAAGCAAACAGTGATGAAATGCAAAGGAACAGCATTTTTTATGTTTGATGGAACGATGCTGCAATGCTTCTTACTGTAAGAAGCTAAATATTTAAAAATGAACATACATTCTCTCTTGCTCAATAGATAAGAATTATATTCTTTGACTGCCCCTCACTGTAGCTGGTTTACCAGATAGGTATATTCTCTTCTATTTTTTAGTCGTGCAGCATGTAAGACATTTTAAAATTGTTATTCGCCAGGTGTGGTGGCTCATGCCTGTAATCCCAGCACTTTGGGAGGCCGAGGCAAGCGGATCACCTCAGGTTAGAAGTTCGAGACCAGCCTGACCAACACGGTGAAACCCCACCTCTACTAAAAAATACAAAAATTAGCTGGGCATGGTGGCAGGTACCTGTAATCCTAGCTACTCAGGAGGCTGAGGCAGGAGAATCGCTTGAACCTGGGAAGCAGAGGTTGCCGTGATCTGAGATCGCGCCATTGCAATCCAGCCTGGGCAACGAGAGCGAAACTTCGTCTCATAGAAAAAAAAAGTTGTTATTAAATCTTTTAAATTAGATGTAGTAATTTAAACATCTCATAGAACATTGCAGTTTTTGGTGGTGGTTTTAGTGTCCATGCTTCATGTGTACATGTTTCTAGAAGTGTGTCCTATTTTTGAAGTATTTAGGGAAAGAAGTTTAAAAAGTAATACATCTTGGAAATTTTCTCATATAGACTCTGTGCATTTAGGTTCATAAGTATATTTGAAATTGTTTTAAATACTAAAATTGTTTACTTTAACATGGAAATGGTTTACCCTCTTTTATGGTTTCATTGTTTATGTCTACACTGTAAAATATCTGCAGGAAATCTGGCATTTCTTAAAAGGATATTTTGGCCAAGTGCCCACCTAAATAGCAATTTACCTTGTCATCTTCTAAGGTACATACTATGTGAGGTCCTGGATATATTTCTAAAATGAACATAGTACTATGTATCAATGAGTACAGAAGTTTTCTTCCAGAAGGACATGGGGTATCAATTTGATCTTAACTCATTTTGTTTTAGAAAATGAAGCCAAGGATGGATAAAGATCTAGACTCGCTTTAAAAACCTTAAAGTAGCTGGACGTGGTGGCACCGGTTTATAGTCCCAGCTACTCTGGAGGCTGATAGAAGGATCCCTTAAGGCCAAGAGTTCCAGGCTGTAGTGTGATACAATAGCTGCTATGAATAGCCACTGCACTTCACTCAGTTTGGGCAACATAGCAAGACCCTGTCCCTAAAACAAACAAACAAACAAACAAACACCTATGGAATAATAATGTCTCTCTCATTTCCAAAAATGACTGTTTTGGTGCATGTTTGTGCAATGATGAGAAGGATTGGTAGGGAATAGAATGAGTTATGTTAGTAGGAATTACACATGGTCAAGGAACCATCAACTCGTATTTTGAGAGGCCCAAGGCAATGTTGCTACAACATTTTCTCAAATGGACTTCTCTTTACCTGAGAAGAATAAAATAATGTAGTGTACATTAGCTGAGGAAATTACTGTTTCCCTATGAGCCATGAGAGAAATCAGGTTATTATCATACAAATCAGATAGTAAGCCTTTATGAAACTTAATATGATATTTCTTGCTTTCCAGTTGTATTCTTGCCAGACTTTTGTGGCATTCATATTTGTGGTAGGCAAAGTGTAAACATTTGGCTGTGGCAAAATGTTGGATTCTGAAAAGCCTGGCAAGAACCAGCAGGAGGAGAGAATACGGCAAGTGAGGGAGCAGAGTCAGAAGATGTGGGCAACAGATACTGGTATCCTGGATTGCCAGTTAGCAGCCCAACATCACTGCTGCCCCTGCTACATTTACCTCTTGCAGGGGAAAACTCTGGAAATACAATTCTCAAAATCTCTTTCCAATATGTTTCTGAGTTAGAGCCTGCCAAGTGACAGATCTTTGAGTGATGCCCAGTGAAGAATGGAAGAGCCATTACTCTCCAGTGGCCATTGAGATCATTGATAGTGACTTCCTTTGGCTTCTGGAGTCCTCCTGGGAATTGCCCACTGTGGTGCCAGAGGCAGCTGATGATTACTGGAGCATACTTTCCTGTAATCTTTGCCCTTCCTCGTGTCCTGAAAACTAGAGTCCTGATGTTTACTTCTTGGCCTTTCCAGGGTGTTTTGTTTGTTTGTTTTAGTTTTTGTTTTTTTTGAGACAGAGTCTTGCTCTATTGCCCAGGCTGGAGTACAGTGTGCAATCTCAGCTCACTACAACCTCCACCTCCCAGCTTCAAGCAACTCCCCTGCCTCAGCCTCCCAGTGGCTGGGATTACAGGTGTGAGCTTCTACACCCAGCTAATTTTTGTACTGTTAGTAGAGACAGGGTTTCACCATGTTGGCCAGGGTGGTCTTGATCTCTTGATCTCGTGATCCACCCACCTTGGCCTCCCAAAGTATTGGGATTACAGGCGTTAGCCACTGCACCTGGCCTAATTTTTGTATTTTTAGTAGAGATGGGGTTTCGCCATGTTGGCCAGCTTGGTTTCAAACTCCCGACCTCAAATGATCCACTTGCCTTGGCCTCCCAAAATGCTGGAATTACTGGTGTGAGCCACTGTTCCTGGCCCTTTCCAGGGATTTTTTATAAGCCTCTAATGGACTGTATCAGATACCTTTCTGTTTGAAACAACAGGGAGGGGAATCTGTTTTCTTAACTAAATCCTGACTTACCTCAACTGATAGACCTGCTTTTGTATCTACATAATGTATTCTTTCTACCCTCATGTGGCTATTTGTGTAGGTTCAAGGAAGCTGCTGGTATTCATGACCAAATCCATGGTTGAAATGGAGAGATGGACCTTGCTGCCATAAATTTTACTTTGTATCTACAGACACAAACTGGGCATCTTCTACCCTGAATTTACAACAGATTTCAGAGCACTGATTTAGGTGCCAATTGTAGTATCTGAAAAGTAAGAAATGATCTGTAAGGCAATCACTTACATTCAAATGTTGAGGAAGGTAAATGATCACATTGAATTGGTTCATTTCACTTATAAGTACCCAATTTGATCAATAGCTTCGGTCCTAATTTCTGTCTGTTAATAAAGAAGACTGCAAAATAATATACATGGGTCTTCCAGGAAGCAGATGCTGAGATGGATTTAGGAATATGAGTAGTTTATGGAGAATAGTGCCTATGAAAAGAGGAGGGATTGAAATTGGACTAGCAGTGCTTCAGAGCATTATGAAGTTTCACAGAGTCCCAGCCAGTCCAAACGGGAACTCTGGAGCTAACATCTCCCATGAGAAGAGCTTAACACTGGGCAGAAATGGTCAAGCCCTAGTACCCCAGCTGTGCGCAGTCTTTTCTTGGGGGTTGTCCAAGAAGAGATGGCTTAGACTCAAAAGCTGAATGCGATCCTGAAGGTGCTGGAGCTGCAGGCGGTCAGCCAAATGTGCGCTTTGTAGCTGAATGGCAAATTCTTGAATGGAGATCCAAGTAGTGCACCTTCACAGCTGTCATGGTTCTCAAAAGCATTTTAAGCCTTTAATATGCAGCAGTTTTTCTTTCTTTATTCTCATACTTTGTTTTAGTTTATTACAGGACCTTAAAGATTTGGGATGAGAGCCCTTGCTCACTTAGCATCTGCAGCAACCTGGAACTGAAATGATAAAATTTTCAGCCAGAACATTCCCTGTCATCTTATCATGACCCATGTTCTTTTTAATGGAGAACACCAACAGCTACTCAAATTTAACACAATGAAGACAAAGCTCATCTTCTAGAGTCATGGTACTACTCCCCATCCACTTCTTCAGCAAGATGCTGAGAATCATCTTTAGTTTCCCACAATTTATTATTCTGCAAAAATAAGCATAGTAGATATCAGACATTTACTGAGGGCAGATTATGTGCTAGGCACTTTTGGGGGTGCTTTTATAGTTTATTATGTATCCTTATTTTACAGATGAAGACACTGAAACACTGAAACGTATCAACTTATTCATAGCTTTTATAGCCTATAAGAGTTACTGAGATTCAAATTCTGACATTCTGACTCTGATCATGTAGGAATAGTCACCTAAGAGTTTGTTGAGAGCTATTTATATGCCTAGTAACAATTTAACTCAAACCAATCTAACAAGGCAAGTACTATTATTTACCTCCTTTTATAGAGGAGGAAAGTACACCAAATGATTAAATAACTTAGCCAAGGTCAAACAGCTGCATAGAAGAGCATGAATTCAAGCTTAGGACTCTTAACTTGGGAGCCTGTGCTCTTTCAGGCATTTTCTATAGTGACAGCTATACAGTGGAGAAGTAATGCTAGCCTGCTGTCTTTGGGTACACTTGTATTACTTATTTATTTATTTATTTATTTTGCCAAATCCTCAGGCCAAGTTTTGGTCATTTTTAAATTGTATCACTTTAACAGAGTAATGCCTCCATTTTACTCTGTTACGGCTAGAGCAATAAATCCATCTTTTTTGTTAGCCACATTAACCTATAACATGGCTATGCCTTGTTAAAACCTGGAGAGGCACATTATCTGTAGGATTTATTCAAGTGCCTTAGCTTAACAGGTTGTACTGGGTTGCCTTATGAGCACTTCCCAAACCTCACTGTACATCCCAATCTCTTGGAGGGCATTTCAGTCATAAACATCTCCACATTCCACATCAGAGCTACTGAACTGAAATCTTTTGGGTTGGGACCCAGACGTCTGCATTTTTATCACACATCTCCAGGTGGTTATTATGTATTCAAGTAGGCACTGATCTCCAAACTGTGTTCTGAAGAGGCTCAGATGTCAGCAGAAGGGAGGAGTAGCCTGCATTCCCTACCTCAAGCAGAATAACCCCACTTTCAGCTTATTTATACATTGGGGTTCCACTAAATATTATTTGATAAAAGTGTTACATTGCTTTTTTTTAAACCACTATCATTCTCTAATCTGAAAGATTAGAGAAATATGTAGAGATCAACTCTACGTGTTTTCTTGTCTAATACCTCAGCAGCATCAAAAATTCCAAGTGCTTTTCTTTCCTAGTCCACCAGGATACTTCTTTCCATTGTGAAAATAATGCTTGCAACCCATCTTTTCTTGGTTGTCAGAGACAACTGGAATTGAGCTGGAAATACCCCCAATATATACCATCTTTTAATTTTTTTCTCAGCACTGAAATCATTGCATACATATAATTACAAAATGGAAACAGTGAAAAAAAAAAACTTAGTCTTACCCATGCAACAATCTTGCATGTTCTTCACATGTACCCCAAAACCTAAAATGCAATAATTAAAAAAAAAACTTAAGTTTTTTTCTTTCTTTCTTTCTTTTTCTTCTTTCTTTCTTTCTTTTCTTTTCTTTTTTTTGAGACAAGGTCTGGTTCTGTCGCCCAAGCTGGAGTGCAGTGGTACAATCAGGGCTCACCACAAGCTCTGCCTCCTGAGCTCAAGGGATCCTCCCGCCTCAGCCTATCAAGTTGTTGAGACTACAGGCACCCATCACCATCATAACCAGCTAACTTTTGTATTTAAAAAAACTTAGTTTTTCATTGAACAGATATTTATATAGTTATATGACCTTGTTTGTGTATGTCATTTATATATTAACACTGTTTGGAAAAAAGTAGTACTTAATTTGCTTACTCTAATATTCAGAATCTGAGTCAGGTGTATTTGGAAGCTGCAATCACTATGCTAAAATAATGGTTTCTGCCACTTAATGGAATATCAGGTATTTTTTTCCCGTGTTGTAATGATTATAGACTCTACCCCTAAGACTTCATGTTGTTAGTCTAGGGAACTTAGTAGGGAGTGTTGTTTAGGGAATGTGAGTGGATAATATTGAGCACAAATTTCTGATGATGCCTAGAGGTATAATCCAGAGTGTACCCATAGTATTATGTTCACACGTAAAGCAAAGTTTCAGAATTTTTGCCTGCTGAAAGTGATATGAACACGAAATAAAACACATACTATTTTAAAACTATACTTTAGTGTGTCTTTCTATCACTTTCATATCTGTCAATATGTATCTGAGAAAATTGTAAGTAACCTGAAGTGTTTTAATTTCTCAATAGGGGCAACCACTGACACAATTCTCTGCACAAAACCTTATGGCTTTCACCCACTCCCCGCAAAACCCTGTGCATAATACTTCATGCACATAATCTCAGACCATCTTTGGTATGACTGTATAAAATAGCTCTCATTTATTAGCCCATTGACAGATAAGGACGCCTTCTTTCAATGCTTAGGAACTGCCATGCTCTTGTAAACACTGCCTCTATCGCTTTAGAAGATATAACAACTTGGCAGACATATGGGCTATTTCAACTCTCTAAGCTTCAAGTCTTCTGAAAAATAGGCACATCAACCCTATAGCATTGTTGCAAAAAGTAAATGAAATAATATGCATAGACACGCTACAGACAGGTCCTAGTCAATTGGCATTTGGTAAATGTTAGCTTGTCTGCTGGCCTGCTTTCCTCTTTTTATCTTTGTTATTAGCTCTGCAAAACAAACAAACAAGAGACAAAGAAAAAACAAAAAACAAAAAAACCCTAAGCTGCTTTTCATTCTGTTTATCAAGTACGCATAATTGAAGGTGTTCAAGGAAAGAATGGATGACTCTTTGATTGAATGGTGTGGCTGGATTTCAAGCCATTTGGGTTATTTGAATTAACCAATCCTTCATTCATCTTAACTCTCCAGATTCTATTATCCCATAGTAAATCACCAATCAGAATGGTCATTTTATCTTTAAAGGATTTAATTACAGGTAAATTTTTTTTCTCTCTTTTTTCTTTCTACCTCTTTTAGTGCGAAAAACAGATATGAGGCAGTATGACTTCAAACTCAACCACACAAATGTTGCAGTGACTAAGTAGTAGTGCATTCATTTAATAGCCTGGAATTAAAATTGATGATAATAAAACAGAATGGAAATACACACGTTTATCTCTATGGTAGTTTGGCTGTTGCCCAGATTGTGATCAATACTCATTCAAAGGGAGTCTATGTTGCAAGAAATTCACTTAAGTTTATTTGGCTAATTTCTCTATCATTGGACATTTAAATTTTGTATTAGGATTTCCTTTATTTGCTGTACTGGGCAAAGACTAAAATCTCAGTGTTTTAAACCAGTAAAAGTTGATCTCTTGTTCACAGAAAGTGTGATGTGTATGTTCCTGGTCAGGGATTATCTTCCATGTAGTCCTTTGATCTAGTTTTGTCACCATCTAGAGATTTTGGTTTCTTTACTGTATTCTCTCAATTTCACCAACCTAAAGTCGAGAGAGCATGGAGGATCATTCAGGAGGTATTTATGGACTAGTACTTGAAGTTCTATCACTTGTGCCCACACCCCGTCACCCAGAATACAGCTGCACGATCATCTCTAACAGCAGAAGAGGCTGGGAAATGTAGCCCAGTAGTGTGTCAAAGAGGCAGGGGAAACAGACTTTGCTGAACGCCAGCAGTTTCTGCCATAGGTTGTTTTTTGCTATTACAAACAACACTGAGAGGAACATCACTTTATTTATTTATTTATTTATTTAAGTTCCAGGATACATGTGCAGAATGTGCAGGTTTGTTACATAGGTATACTTGTGCCATGGTGGTTTGCTGCACCTATTGACCTGTCCTCTAAGTTTCCTGCCCTTCCTCCCCAACCCCCAACAGGCTTTGGTGTGTGTTATTCTCCTTCCTGTGTCCACGTGTTTACACTGCATGCAGTGTTTGATTTTCTGTTCCCGTGTTAGTTTGCTGAGGATGATGGCTTCCAGCTTCATCCATACTACCTGCAAAGGCCATGAACTCATTTCTTTGTATGGCTATATAGCATTCTGTGGAACACCACTTTATTGCTATCTTTGTTCACATTATTAAACTTTTACTTATTTAAAGTGAAAAATTTGGGTCCAAGACTTACTTTAAGACATACGTTAGCATTTTAATGCTGCTATAATACTCTTCTGAAAACTTGGATTAATTTTTTCTGCCACCAACATTATGTAATAGTGACTAGTTCCACATATCCTTATCAACAAGCATGTTCTTGCAGAATCCTAGTCAATTAAATATGAATACTAGTTTCTTCAACTGCAAAATAATGTCTGTCCCACAGGGTTGGTGTTATTATCAAGTTACATGGCTGTGAATGTGACTTATACATTATACTGGTATACATTGTTGTTATTATTTGAATAGACCTGGAAGAGCTGACATTCATTTTCAAGTCCTTTCAAAAACTCAGTACCTTTATTTTGTTACCAAATTTGAAAAATTATAAAAGAGGCTTTTATTTTTCAAAATGTTCTTTCTTCTCATTCCGCAGTAAAACACATCAAACACATCCCAAAGTGAATGTGGACTGGACAACTATTCTCTAGAGATTTCTTCTCCTCCAGAAAATTTAAGGTGATGAGCATAGGTTGTAGATCACTGAAGACTATGATCAATGTTGTCAACCAAAAGCTGCCTCTAATGTTATTCACCACAAACATCTCCTGGTTGGGAGAGGAAAAGATTTTAACATGGAGCAAGTCTGTTGGACATTTCTTCAGCAACTATCCTTTTTTTTCTTCTAGATTAGTCAGGAAATGCCAGTTGCATCCATGAGAGTCCAGCAGCTCATGTGTCTGTGCTACTATTACTAATGCAGTAAAACTGAACGCTAAGACCAGGACTAATCATCAAAGTTGCCTATCACTAACATTCAAATGACATTACTGTAGAAAAGAAACAAGAATAATCACAGAGTATTTCAGTGTTAAAAGGAAGGTGATAAAGTTATCTATATGTTCCAAAGGACATTCAAAGCTGAACCCCTCAGTAAAACTGAAATTAAACGTTAGAAAATAATAACATTTATTGAACATATGAATCTGTATACATGGGGGGGGGAGGGATGTATGTGTGTGTGTGTGTGAACATGCACATTGCTGACCAGGTTGAAGGCTGGGGGCAAGGCGAGGGGCAGAGGTTGAGTGTTGGAAGAAATACGGACTGACTCACCGCCTAAGGAATATTGAATTTAGTAGGGAGATTCTGAAGAAATGGTCATTTTAAGAATACTCACCTAATATTTATTAGTGAGAGAAAATTAACAAATTGTAGCCTAAGTTCACAAGTACTAAAATGGCAAATCTTCTCTGTCTCCAACATAAATGGTATCACAGCCAACATACTGACTCCACCAAAAGTCAAGAGATTAAATTCTGGATATTTAGATAAGGTTTTTAATTAGTGCTCTCTCATATTCTTTGTTAGGCAGAATAATGAGCCCCCAAAAGATGTCTGTGTCTTAATCTCTGGAACCTGTGAATATGTCACATTATGCGGACAAAGGGACTTTGCAGATATCATTAAGGTTAAGAATCTTGAGATGGGGAGATTAACCTGCATAGGTTGTATGAATGAACTCAACCTAATCACATGAGTCCTTAAAAGCAGAGAAACTTTCCCAGCTGAAGTCAGAATCAAAGGGCAATGTGACTATGAAAGAATGCTTCAAGAGATGCAATATGGCTGGCTTTTAAGATGAAGGAAGATGGCTGTAAGCCAAGGAATATTGGTGGCCCCCCACATGCTGTGTCAAGGAAACAGATTCTCCCGTAAGTGCCCTTCTGACACCTTAATTTTAGCACAGTGAGACCCATTTCTGACTCAATAAGCAATATTGAGAACCCAAAGATAATAAATGTGCATTAAGTTTGTGACACTTTGTTACAGCAGCAGTAGAAAACTAATGCAAACCCTCTCTGAAAGTCCTACCTGGGGAAGGACTTTCCCCTTTATTTATTTACCATACAGTTGTTTTGTTCTTGAACAATAGATGGTGCTAGGCATCCATGTTTCTAGTGTTGTCAGCCAGATCCTCTAATTTAACATAATTAAGACCATATGACAACAGTTGAAACGTTTATTCATGAGTCTATAAATCACATTGTTACAGATTCTGAAAAACTGCGTCAGAACAGTGATGAATGACAAGAAGTTGGAGATTTGGTTGCTGTAATTTAACAGTAACTACTTATTTAAAACCTAAAGAACAATGAAACCTATTGTCTGTTTGCTATATTGAATTGCTTACCTCCCTTAAAAATATTAAAATGTAAACCACAACTCTCCTTCAAAACACTGAACACCCTGAAGCAGCACAGAATATGAAAGTGAATCGGAGATTAGAAACTACAGGGAAAAAAATGTCTGCAGTAGAAGCAATGCTGCTGTTTGTTTTTTCATCTGTGGTGTGGTGCGACACTTAAGCAGCAAAAGATGATATTCTTTCTTTATTGCAAATTATTCACTATATGTTTTCTTTAATTAATGTTGACTTTCAACAAATGCAACGTTATTTACATTTAGTTCCTAGTGTACAAGGTTCTATCTATTTAACTATTTTTTGAATAGTATAAAGCATATGTAGATTTTTTTATATTTGGCTGTTATAACTCTTAAAAGCAAGATCTGTGCTGTGGTATTATGATTATGATTATTTAGAGATAGGGTCTCGCTCTGACACCCAGGCTGGAGTACAGTGGTGCAATTGATCATAGATCACTGTAACCCCAAATTCCTGGGGTCCAGCTATCTTCCAGCCTCACCTTTGTGAGTAACTGAAGTGTGCACCACCACACTAGGCTAATTTAATTTAATTTAATTTTTTTTTTTTTTTTTTGTAGAGACAGAGTTTCACTAAGTTGCCCAGGCCTGTGTTGAACACCTGGCCTCAAGAGATTCTCCCAAAGCTCTGGGATTACAGGTGTGAGCCACCACGCCCAGTGATAATGTTATTTTTTGCCACTGTTCTTTACTACATTCTCTTACTCTAATTTAATAAAACGAGTGATTAATATCTTCAGTGTGATGACTCGTGTTGTATAATGTAGCATTTTGATACTCAAGCAAACCCATTATATTAAGAGGAAAAGACGGTGCCTTCCCGGCATGGAGGGAGCAATGCGTTTGGAAAGATTTAGAAACACCCGATGATCTCAATATCAGCTCAAACACTATTTTCATTCCTTTTTTGAAAACGGTACATTAAATATACTTATTTTCTGAATAAAAGCAAACACAGCCCTGAAGGATGAATATCTTTCAACTGAAAGTGAAGGCAGGCAAATACATAACCACTCAGAAAACCCACAAACTCATGGGAACTGAACATGGAGCGCTCTGAAATCCTAAGACTACGGACTAGAAATATAGATAATGACAGGACTACCAAGGGGACAACACATAATGTCAAGGAGACATCTCATTTCAGTCTAGGTAAGTGACTTCTTAATCTAAGTACAATTCAAGACTTTTCCTGAAAGCCTCCTCCACCACTCAAGGGTCAGTCCAGGAAGACATCGCTCCCCTATAGGTAAAAAGAAGGAATCACGGGAAGGGCAATACATTTGCACGGTAACTATCCCAAATCACTGTTTATTCTGAGCACAACTGTTTTCTACCTGGGCTCTTAAATTAGTGAAATTAAAGAAATGTTTAAAGAGACTAAATCATGTGACTAAAAAGAACTACAAGTCATTAAAGGCCATACACATACATGAAGAAAGATATTCTTTAAAAATTACATTTAATTGGTAAAATCTACTTAAGGAAGGTAGAAATGAAAGCTATGATTTCCCATTGAAGAATCAAAGAACTGGCAATAGTTTTAATTTTCAGCAGTGTCATAAAACAGGAGAGCATTTTATTGTAAATCCAATGTTGTGGGCAAAATGTTTCCACAACCAAATATTAGGAATTTATGGAAATTATTTACATTGTATTTGTATACTTCATAGGAGCAGGGTGAGGAATTGTGTGTAACGAGTGGTAAAAGTGAAGTAGGATGGGAGGGCGTAGGGGTGCAGAGATAAGACGGCCAATGAATGAGGCTGGGGTCTAAGGGCTTCTAAGAAATCAGTTTCATCTAAAACTGACTCAAATGACCACCAGAGGGACTCCAAAGTTCACTCATTGATTCTATACTTAAGGCAAGAACTGTTTTAGAAGATTCATACATGGTACACTCATACACCATGCTAAATAGTTAAAGTATGGATAAAATACAGCAATAGGTGTCATCCATCAATTCAGAGAAAGAAATCCAACTGCTTAAAATTGAAAGCTTTCACGGATCAACAAAGGGGGTAAGAAAAAACCCGAATAATCAACAACGAGAGATTTGTTAAACGGCTAAATTTGGTCTGTGTTCCCTGCTAACGATCTAAGACACCGTTAGGCAGGCAGGGTTTTATTTCTCCGGATTTTCAGTGTCTCTGTTCTGCCAGAAGATGTTGCTCCAATATAGCTAGGCTTTGAAGGACAAAGTAATGTGGCATGAAATGTGGGCAGACTGGGTAAAAATGTAAACTGTATGAGTATGTAGAATTTAGGCACAAAGATATCCATTATATGAAGAAAAGAGGGCTTTACTGTAGTATGTGTCCTCACTATAAATAGTTCAGCAAAATGTAAACATGAAATATTTCCCCAGTGATATTTGCAGCCACATAAACAGTAGTCCCACTTTTCTTTTCATTAACTCTCATTTCTTAATAAAGGGACTTCTGTAGGGTAAAATCTGGGCAAAATAGAATGATCTGTAACTTTTTTTTTATAGCCAACTATAGCATACATAGAATAAAAACTAGAATTTAAAATCAGCAGTTTTCTTTTTTCTTTTCTTTCTTTCCTTTTTTTACAAAACAGCTTTGCTTTAATGTATAAAATCCCATATGTTATAGAAACAACCACAGTGGGTACATTAAGGAAGACAAACTAACAAAGGATTAAAGAAACTGGAATACGGTTCTCCTTTCAATAGAAGTAGGATTTCTTCTGATATTAGTAAGCAAAATTCAAAATGAAAACTGCTTTTAAAAATCTCACATACAGTCATTCAAAATTTTAAACCTGATTATTAAAAAGAATGTCTTTTAACTGAGTTAAAATGTGATTTACTCAGACTTAATCCAGAATATATTAATTTCACTTTCAAAATCCAGACCAGGGACATTTTTTTTTTTTAATGAAGATGTTTACATCACAGCAAGCAAAATAAATCAAGCATTTTCAATATGGGACTGCAGCTTACCCCGTGTGAGCTCAGCAAAGGTAAACAAAGACTTAGAGATAATCTAGTCTCCTTTTAGATACTAGGTTTCAACCTTCCTCCTCTTCATTAAAAAAAAAAATAAAATTGGTAAAAATGAATCAATGGAATTTGTGAATGCCTTTTCCAACTAGTTCTGCCCAGCTTACGCTTATTTTGAAATTTTGGCCCAGGCATGATTTTGTCTAGAAAGTTTTCTCTGACTCCTAGGAAAAAAGACACTGAAAACAGAACAGAGACACTGAAAATCTAGAGAACTAAAACACAGACTGCCTAACAGTGAGACACCCCATTGGTATTACAGAGTACCCTGTACCTGTTTCCACCATAGCATGTATTCTGTGATAAACAAGGCCATGTCTTACTTGTCTAACGCTTGGCACCATGCCTGCAAGGTAGATAGACGTTGACCAAATGTTTGTATGACTGAGCTAAAATGAAATTAATGAAGACTCCAAAAATGGTCAATCAGTTCTTTGGCAATCAGTTTTTGGTTTCCTTCAATCACCGATTGTAACAACCTTTGCGTAGCTTTGTAGAAAATCAAGACTCCCGCTTGTTAAAACAAAGCAAACCAAACTCTGCAGGGACAGACCTGATTAAGGAAGCCTGCCCCTTGTTGTATTTGAATACTGTGTTGGGAATCAAAATAGCAGCAGAAGAGGTCAGCAGGATTGTGTCTAGGGTTTGGAAGATGAAAAGAGAGAAAGTATCAGGGCTAATAACCAGATTTGAAAGTTCTGAGAGTTCCATGGAAAAAAAAGTTTGGAAGAGTACAAAATACAGTCTGAGAATATATTTATTTTATTCTATCTTAGATACGTGACTGACAGGAGATATGGGGAAATAATTAATACATAGACTCGGTTCAAGAATGTTAGGCCAAAAAAGAAAGAAAGAAAGAAAGAAAAAAATCACGTAAAATTCCCCTAATAGTTTTCAATTGTAGAGTTGAAAAAAGCAATTAAGAGACTTCAGTGCAGTAACTTTTCAGGTCAAAGTAAGAGATGTAATTTATTGTTTTAAATGTTTTACTTTCTCCATATTTTCATTTTTCTAAGGTGCATTATCTTTTCCTCTGTTGAGGCTCTATACAAGCACCCTTATTTCTATCATCAACTCTGATATGTATGGAAAGATTCTTGATCAATCTAGAGAAAATTCTGGTCCAATGACTAAGCCACAAAACATTTTTTAAAAAAAGTTTGTGTTTATTTCATAGGTAACCATTTTCTATTTTGTAAGAAGGAGTTAAAAACTAGTATATAATCTCACGACAGCTTTCATTGATCTGAAAAGAAATCCAATAACAGATTTGATTCTGTTTGGGAAGGAGCAAATTGCTTATTTTAAGGTTATTTCCTAACTATTTCTAGGCCCTTAAATTGTAGTGAACCAATAATCTGAATGATAAGGAGGCAATATTTCCTCAATGTGGAGACTGGATCCTTAAACTAAGATAGCAGCCAGTGGAGCCGCCTTTTCCATAGGGAAGAGATGTTAATAAATGGCTAAGGCTGTGCAATACGTAGTGAAATGGAGTTTTACACTTTGTATCTTTATTTGAGGGAAACTATTTTTAGTAATTAAGATTGTAGTATGATCTGGCAGAAAATTTTACACACTAATTAGATTAAGTGAAAAGCATGCAAATCTGTGTTAACTTTATGTTAGGTGGGCACAGGCTATTCATTCAACAAATACATATTGAATGCCTATTATGTGCCACACACGTTCCGGGTACACTTGTTCCTCAGTAATATGGTTTGGCTGTGTCCCCACACAAATACATTGAATTGTAGCTCCCATAATTCCCACGTGTTGTGAGAGTGACCCAGTGGGAGACAATTAAATCATGGAGGTGGTTCCTCCATACTGTTCTTATGGTAGTCAATCAGTTTCATGAGATCTGATGTTTTTCCCCTTTCCATTGGGTCTCATTCTCTCTCTTGCCTGCCACCATGTAAGACGTGCCTTTCATCTTCTGCCATGATTTTGAGGCCTCCCCAGCTATGTGGAGCTGTGAGTCTGTTAAACCTCTTTTTCAGTATAAATCACCTAGTCTTGGGTGTGTCTTTATCAGTGGTGTGAAAACGAACAAATAGACTTGGTATCTGTTGATTAGTTCCAGAACCTCCTTTGGATACCAACATTCAAAGATGCTCAAGTCCCTGATATAAAATGCAGTCATGTTTGTATATAACTTACATACATCCTTTCATTTACTTTAAGTCACTGCTATATCACTTATAATACCGAATACAATGCAATCCTTTGTAAAAAATGGTTATACTGTATTTTTAAGGGAATAAGGACAAGGCAAGTCTGTTTCTATTCAGAGATGCAATGTAAATATTTTTATTTTAAAGTTTTATTTTTAATTTAAATTCAGGTGGTACATGTGCAGGTTTGTTACATGGCTATTTTCTGTGATGCTGAGGTTTGAGCTTCTAATGATCTCATTGCTCAAGTGGCGAACATGGTACCCGATAGGTAGTTATTCAACCCTTGCCCTCGTTCTCAGATGCAATTTTTTTCCTAAATGTTTTCAGTCCACCGTTCCACCTCCATGGATTTGGAACCATGGATACAGAGGACTGACTGTACTTGGGATACATGAGTGAACCAGACAGACAAAGATACCTGCCTTTGTGAAGCTTGCATGCCAGCAAAGAGGTCACAGGATAAAAGCCATGCAGCTAGAGCTGAGTGAGTAAGGGCGAGGGAAGTAGAAAATAGGTCAAAGGGGTCTGAGGGGCCAGAACATGCGGGCCTCACTGGACACTGTTAAGGACTTTGATTAAACTCTTAGGAAGATGAGGGCTGCAACCTGGCTTATTTTGGAAAAGGATCCTTCTGGCTGCTGTTTTGAGCACAGACTGTACTGGCAAATAGGCCTGTTAGTTGGTAATTGGGTTATCCGGCTAAGAGATGATGGTAGCTTGGACCAGGGTGGTAGACACAGAGATGGTAAGCAGTATTGAACTCTGGCTATATTTTGAAGGTAGAGTCAGCAGGATTTCCTGCCAGATTAGATAGGGGCTGTGTGTGAGAAAGGTAAGAATAACTGGAAATACAGATGATAGGGAGAACTGGAAGAAATGGGTTGGTGCAATAGGTATAAACAACTCTTCCGGGAAGAATTCATAGAAAGAGGAGCAAAGAAATGGCTTTTTAATCATAGGCAATATAGGGTCAGGAGAAAGCGATTTTATTTTATTTCTATTTATTTATTTATTTTGAGACAGAGTCTTGTGCTCCAAGCTGGAGTGCAGCACACCCAGTTAATTTTTGTATTTTCAGTAGAGATGGGATTTTGCCATATTGGCCAGGCTGGTCTCAAACTCCTGGCCTCAAGTGATCTCCCTGCCTTGGTCTCCCAAAGTGCTGGGATTACAGGCATGAGCCACTGCACCCGGCCAGTTTTTGATGGGAGAAATAATAGCATGTGAATATGTGAACGGGAGGGTCTAGGAGGGAGGGAAAATTTAAGGATGCAGCAAAAAGGGGAGAATTATTGCAGTGATGTCCCTGTGTGGGCTAGAGGGGTTCACATGTCAAAAGTCCAAGTGGAGGGTTTAGTTCTAACAGGAAACTGAGTCTGGATGATTCATCTATGAGAATTGGCAGGGAGGCAACATATGTAACTGTGGTGGGACTGAAATTCTAATAAAGATCTGCTGGACGCAGAGCTCAAGTTTTATGCATTATGCTATGCTGAAGGAAGAGAAAATGGAGCTAATCATGACATTAAACCACCCACTTAGATGATTGATATACCCGTCATAGGCCATGGAATGTAGAGAAGCATCGTGTTGTCTTGGAAAGCAGAGGCATCAGAATACTTCCCAGATCCTCCATGGGGTGTGTGAGTTACCATTTGTGAAGTGAGAATGGGGTTACCTGTAGTGCCCTGATTCCAGGATTGTTGTGAAGATCAAAAGAAGCAATATACATGGAAGTGCTTTAAATTATGAAAAAATGTATGAAACATACTCTAATACTCAAGGGTGTTAACTGCCCCAAGTCCTTTGCACTTCTATTCTTTTTCTTTTTCTTTTTCTTTTTTTTTTTGAGACAGAGTTTCGCTCTTGTTGTCTCGGCTGGAGTGCAGTGGCCCTATCTTGGCTCATCGCAATCTTCGCCTTCCGGATTCAAGGGATTCTCCTGCCTCAGCCTCCCCAGTAGCTGGGATTACAGGCATGCGCCATCATGCCTGGCTAATTTTTTTGTATTTTTAGTAGAGACAGGGTTTCTCCATGTTGGTCAGGCTGGTCCTGAATTCTCAACCTCAGGTGATCTGCCCGCCTTGGCCTCCCAAAGTGCTGGGATTACAGGCGTGAGCCACTGCACTCGGCCCCTTTGCACTTCTCATTTCCTCTGTGTAGAATACTTCTCCCCTAGTTCTTTGCACATCTCCCTCCTTTTTATCATTCCTGTCTCAGCTCAGTTGACCATGCTGAAGTGATTCCCACTCCCCACTGCCTCAATCATTCTCTATCTCATTACTGTCTTATCTTCTTAGCACTTATACATATTTAAAATCATCTTACATAATTATTTTCCTGTTTATACATTGATTGTCTGTCTTCCCCTGCTGAAATGTACACATACAGGAGAGCAGGAACTTTGTCTTTTCTCCCCAGAGTCCAGAATAGTGCCTTGCACATAATGGGTCCTCAAGAAATATCTATTGAATGAATGACTGAATATTATTATTACCCAAATTAGAGATTATATTCCAAAAACAAAATAACTATTTAAGGAAAATACTAAGAAACCGTTAGTTTCATTGTTTAACTTTGCACGGCAACAATGAACATCTTAAATTCAGTGTAAGCTTCCAAAATAGTTCACCAACCATTCTCCTCTTCTGTGATTTCCCTCCAGGAGAAAAATCTTATTTGATGTGCTTAACAACCGTATTAATTCATCACCATGACAAACATGAGAGAGTTGTAGTAAATTGCATGCATTTAGAAATATTAAATAAATATTAAGTAAAGAAAGGAGACCTCTCTTTTATTTTAACAGAGTTAGTGTCTCCCTTCTTAGAAAATGTTAATGCTCTTTTCTTATTTTGCTAGATTAAAATAAAGAAATACTATGACTTAAGAGAATGTCTAGGAAGGGAAGTGTCCTCACAGTCTGGGCCCAAGGCCCAGCAGGCTATTCTCCCTTCTAAAAGGCCTTTCAAGAGATAGTCTTTGCACCTCCTTAATCCTCACCAAGAGTTCATGTGATTGTGTATGACTCCTTTCATGTCATATGAACTGAGTTCTCCAAAATGAGAAAATCATATATGGTGGTCATTAACCCTTTGCTTGCAAAAATCCAGTTATTTTCCAGTGAGGTTACCAGGCTTCACACACCAGAACTTGTCACAGAAAAATTAACACACAGCTTTTGCTAATGGGTAGACAGGGAAGCAAAGTGAGCATTGACCCACTATGTTTAATAATAGATGACTATAAAGCGATAAAATAGGTTTATGGAAGGACTGTGGGCTAGCTTTCCACCACACTCCCAACGTTTCTTTACTTCCTATGTTAATAGATGTGGTGCGACTTGCAGGATTTTTTTTGCAGCAGAAAATAAAATTTCTTTTATTTCAAATACTATAGTTATCTTGCATTCCTTCTTTCTTTTCTTCCTTTTTCTCCTTCTTTTCTCATTTCCTTTCTTCCTCTTTCTGTCCCTCATTCCCTTCCTTCTATTCTTTCTCAGATGCTACCTTTCTGCATAATGAGGCCTTTTAAGGAAACTGTATTCCATCCTTCTTAGAACTTGCCAAGAAAGTAGAATAATTCTAAAGTAACAGAAAGTCTATCTTTCCTGCATTTCTATTAGAAAGATATTTCCATCATCTGATTGTTTCCCCGTGTGAGGCTTCGGAGCCCTGTGTGCAACTGCAGAGATAAGAACTGTGAGTTATGCCATGGACTTGACTCTGACCACGGTGATGGCTCATGAAACACCCATGGGAAAGAAGATCTACAATTTTCCTTTTCTTCCCTACACTGGGGCATCAAAGTCTAAAAAGGTAGAAATTCTTATTGAATTCTCTTAATTTACTGACAAGATGTTTCCAAGGAAGGCCATATGGATTCAAAGCAATGAAAATCAAGTTCATTTTCTCATGGAACCATAAAATGCAACTGTCTCATCATTTATAATCCATACTTCTAGCCTTTTGTACAGGCTATATCAGCCCTTTTCTCTTTGATTATAACTGCTTACCTGCCTTCCTCATTAGACTATGAGTGTTTACAGAGTAAGTTATCTTAGTTACTTTGAATTCCCATGGCCTACATAGTATGGATCACATAATAGATGGTGAGTAAATATTTTGACAATGAATGAATCAATAAATGAGTTACATTCAAATATACTTCTGATTGGACTCTGTGTTAAATTGATGCCACACAATCTGTTACTGTGCCCCAGGACTGCACATTCTTGGTCTTCCTTCAGTGGATTGGCCTGGAAAACTGTACTGCCTTTAGCAGATGGTGATGTGTGAAAGGTACAAACTACAGACTAATTCACACCAAGCAGGTTTCCAAGAAACTTCAGTACATGACCACCAACAGGCAGAACAAAATTCCAGAAACAAAATTACAAATACAGTTATATGGATCATGACCATTTTCAAACTGCTTTCACTCCCAAAAAAGTGAGTCTGTCCAGTGCAGATGTTTTTCAATATGAATGACATATTTCTGCCAAAGTGTCAATATTCTGATCTCTTCTCCTTCATTAGAAAAAAAAAGGTAGGCCAAGCATGGTGGCTTACACCTTTAATCCCATCACTTTGGGAGGCCAAGGCGGGCAGATCACCTGAGGTCAGGAGTTCAAGACCAGCCTGCCCAACATGGTGAAACCCCATCTCTACTAAAAATACAAAAAATTAGCCAGGCATAGTGGCAGGCACCCATAATCTCAGCTACTTGGGAGGCTGAGGCAGGATAATGGCTTGAACCTGGGAGGCGGAGGTTGCAATGAGCTGAGATTGCACCAATGCACTCCAGCCTGGGCGACAAGAATGAAACTCCATCTCAAAAAAAAAAAAGTAAAGTGAAAACTATTTATATAATTCATCTTGGACCAGTCAGTTGCAGTTGATACCAAGGACACACAGTTTCTGGTGATGGAGTCAAACCAGTAGAACATAGGACAGGTGTGATTCAGTAAAACTTGCCCTGTTACCATTTATTTCCATCTTCCAGGTTGGAGAAGAGTCATTATTTGGACACCTTACGAAATCAGGGCATGATGGAAGAAACGGATGGATGAGTAGCAGTAGCATGGCTGTGCTTTTTCTTGTCATCAAATAGCAGCGTTTGGGTCCAGAGTCTATTTTTTAAAAGGAGGGGACAAAAACAATCCAGCAGTAATTTACAAAAAACTCACAGAGCACACACGATATGCTCATAAACTGTCCCATTAGTTTGTTGCTTGACCTCAGCAACAGGAGGTCAATGTGATTTCATCACCCAGACCTCCACATTCAGAAGATGCAGGGGTGGATACATTGCTGGCCATATAAGGAATAAAACTAATGATAAGTTTTTAAAAGAGAATATATTGTAAACTGTTATTTCCTCATTGCTTTTGATAGGGGTTTTTGTTTATTTGTCACCCCTCTCCAAACAAAACAAAATCCAAGCCAGTGAGGATGAGGATGGAAGTCTTGTACAAACAGTACAGCTTTTCTTGAACTTCAATAGGGCCAAAGCAACCTAGATCTTCATGCCAAAATCAGTACTCATGTCTGTCTCATAAAACTTAGAGAAGACTGTAACTTATGCAGTGTAGATTATAAGATGAATTGAAGAATGATGAATCAGACAATCTGGCACAGGACATCTTGGGGGAAAAGCTTAATAGGTATACATTGAAATTATATCATTGATTGAAAGCTAAAAATTATCGTTAGGAGAAATAAGTTCAAGAAATCTATACAACATAGTGACTATAGTTAGTAATATACTGTATTCTTGAAAATGCTGAGAGTGCATGTAAAGTATTCTCACCACGCAAATGATAACTACATGAAGTAACGCATATGTTAATTGGGTAGACTCCGTCATTCCACAATTTATATATACTTCAAAGTATCATGTTGCACACAGTAAATACATATCATTTTATCTGTCAATTCTTTTTTTAAAAAAGTTAAAAATCAGCTATTAATTTCTTTTGATTTACCTCTTTTCTTCAGTTTCACTTTGAAATATGAGCAACAATGTATAGACATTGGGTATAAACTCATCTTTCCCAAGGGCAAGTGATCAGTAAGGGAGTGTCCAAATCCATACGTTTATTCAATTTCGATGGCTACTCATATTTTGTTATCATTAGGAAGAATCTTGATTGTGAAGGTAGTTTTTATGGCTCCCGAAATCCTTCAGAATAAAACAGTAACATACTCTTGTGTATACAGATTTTTAAAAATCAGATTTGCAGGGTCAAAGTATCCTTATAAAGAAAGTTAATTTTATGTTAGTATGATTCATGTAGTCACAATTATCCAGGTTCTGAATCAGACTTCCATTTTCTTTTGCCTGAGAGGTAGGGCGGCCTCTCTTTATGATATAGTTCCCCTTTAGCCTCCTAGTAGGTGAGATATCAAAGTGAACAAACATTGAAACCTTCTCCAAGCCCCACCTGCTGAAAGAGAGTTTTGTAGAACTTGGCACTGGCATTCAGTTATAGTCAGCTCCTGATTGGTTATGTGGATGAGTAATATTGATTATTAAGATTAGACTGGGCTGGGTGTGGTGGCTTACACCTGCAATCCCAGCACTTTGGGAGGCTGAGGCTGGAGGATCACTTGAGCCTAGAAGTTTGAGACCAGCCTGGGCAACACAGTGAGACCCCCATCTCTATACACATAAAAACAAAAATTAGCCAGGCATGGCGGTGCATACCTGTAGTACCAGCTACTCAGGAGGCTGAGGTGGGAGGATCACTTGAGCCCAGGAGATTGGGGCTGCCATGAGCTATAATTGCACCTCTGCACTCCAGCCTGGGTGACAGAGTGAGATCTTGTCTTAAAAAAAAAAAAAGGAAAGAAAGAAAGAGAAAAAAGAAAAAAGATCAGAGCAATTTTTTTGTTTCACTCAGGAATCTTAATCATAGAGAATAGACTGGAGACTAGACATATTGGTCAATGTAGAACCAAAAGAGAAGTTTCTTGTTATCTTTTTATTTTTAATACATTAAAATTGTGCTTTAAAGTTTGTCATACATCTGTGGGCAGTTGGGTGTATCTTTAGACAGACAATTGTATTTCTTTAATCTGTGTGTGTGTGTGTGTGTGTGTGTGTGTGTGTGTGTGATGGAGTTTTGCTCTGTCTCCCAAGCTGGAGTGCAGTGGTGCTATCTTGGCTCACTGCAACCTCTGCCTCCCAGGTTCAACCTCCTGCCTCAGCCTTCCAATATCTGGGATTACAGGTGCCTGCCACCATTTTCTACTTTTAGTAGAGACAGGGTTTCACCATGGATTTCTTTAATCTTATGTAAAGTGCTGTCCAAATGAAGCTCAAGTCCATTTTTCTAATGAAAGAGCTCTTTCTAATCCAAAAGCAGAGCCTGAAACAAGGACTTGGGTACAGGTAGCTTTTGGAAGCTGAGAGATTAGGGAGAGTGAGACAGGAATGACACAAAGTCAATAAAGTATGTGTTCCTGAGATGCTTCCTGTTGGGGACAACAGGGGCTTCAGGTTTTGAGGAACCATGTACATTCCTTCTCAGAATTGTTCCTCTGAACGACATGGAGCTGAGGCACTTGGCTCTCATTACTTTGAATTCTCCCCAGGGGCATTCTCTCCTGCACTTCTGGGTTTGCCCTCCGTGCAGGTTGAGCAAGCTATGGAGGCTTTGGGAAAGAGCTTGAGATGAGAAAGCTGAGAGACATAGTGGGCGCTCAGGCTGGGAGGCTCTTGGCTTACATGAGAACTGCTCTGTCTGTTGCAGGTACAATCCAAGGTAAATGGGGAGGAGATACTGCAGAACACCAAAAGCATGTACTTCATCCTCCTATGGAAAAGTTTTATTTTAGTGTATGTTTTCGTTAATGAACATTCTAGTAGAATGGATGCTCCAGGAAACATGGTGATTCTGGGGTGTTGAGCAGGCCTGGCATACCCATTTAGAAGGCCAGAAAGAAATTTGGATTTGGAAATCACAGTGGGATATGCAACTTGCCAGGAGTTCTCCAGAGATGGTGGGCATAAGCAGCACTCATTGGTGCCAGGAGGGAAGGTAGCTTCAAACTTGTTTTTCATAAGTCCCCTTAAGCCTTCCCTTAGCTTTTTCAGATTATATTCATTTCTCTCTTTTAGTCCTACCATAAAACTTGGAGTTTTATTGCATTTTCTTTTATTGCTGAGAACTCCTCGGGTCTTGAGATATGACTGTGGATCACACAACTCATAAGATCAGAAGCCTGACCCAGGCTCTCTAATTCCAAGCCTAATGCATTGTCTGTTAACCAAGGTTACCCCAGAGAAACAAAAACTGGTTGAAAGATGGAAAACATGTACAGATGAAGGTCTGTTTGATCAAATAGTGTGTTACACTCATTACAATGTATTCACAGGCTGAGGGGCTTTCTCAAGAATAAAGAGTCCAGAAAATTAGTCTTCAGAAGGCAGTTTAGGGTTTGGTCTCTATCACTTAAGGGAAGAGGTAAAAACATTTGTTGAGTGCTTGCTCTAAGGATAGTGTTAGCGTAGGCCATTTCTGTAAAGTTGATTATTGTTATTCATAGTAGTTAAATTTTATAAAGTTGCTATGAACCCTGAAATAGCAAATGCTGAACCATTGCTCCTAGGGGAAATACAGGGTTAGGTTCCTGCCAGCCTCTGGTCACAGCATTGTTGTTAATTGGTCAATATATAACCATGTTTTATGTGTGTTTCTGTTTAAGGACAGAAATCAACATATATTGTTGATTCATTGCATTGAACTCTTGGCCAACAGCACTACAGCTTCATGCCTGAACATAGCTTACCTAACATGCACATTTTCTCTAGAAGCATGGTACAGCCTTTTTGCACTTAGGAACACTGGACAGCACTTCAGCACTATATTTGTGGACTCATTATAAACAGAAAAATTACCAACAAAACTCACAAAAATGCAAAAATCGTGGCACTACATAGACCATGAAAAGGACACTTGTTTACAGTATGAGAGCTGAAACAAGAGGCACACTTGGTTCAACCTCAGCTGAATGTGAATTCCAGGTAACTCAATGTGTTTTGCCATTCTGTGCATGTCTGAGAATGACCACAAAGGCCCCATAAGCATTGCCTTTGGGATTACAAATAAATGTTAGCAAGTAGGGGAATTCAAATAAGGAATACACAAATCATACAGATTGACTATATGTATCTCACTTAATCTTCATAAAACCTCTGAGCAATATATTGCATTTCCCTCCATTTGTGGGAGAAAAAAGTGAGATAATTGGCCCAAAGTTACAAAGCTAATGTGAGGGCAACAGGAATTTCATAGTTATTGTGGTTTTCATCTTTTTTAGTTTAGCTGTAAATAATTCAATATACGTCTTAAAGATAATGTCTCTTTTAAAAACATAAACACAATGCCCTTATCACATCTAAAATTGTTAGCAGTTTCTTAATATAAAAAAGTCACTGTTAAGAGTTCTCCAGTTTTTTCCTAAGTCATTGTTTTATAGTTGGTTTGGGGGATATGCCACTTAATTTTCTTTTAATCAGTAAATTCTACTTCTTTCTCCCTCCCCCAACCCCTTGGAATTTATTCATTGAAAAACAAGGCACGTTGGGAGGCCAAGGCAGGAGGATGGCTTGGCCCGAGGAGTCTGAGACCAGCCTAGGCAACATAGCAATACCCCATCTCCACAAGAAATTTGAAAATGAAAAATTAGCCAGGCATGGTGGTGAGCACCTGTAGTCCCAGCTCCTCAGGAAGCTGGGGTGGGAGGCTCACCAGAGCCCAGGCTGCAGTGAGCTATCATTGTGCCACTGCACTCTAGCCTGGGTGACAGAGCAAGAGTCTGTCAAGGAAGAAAGGAAGAGAAGAAAGAAAGAAAGAAAGAAAAGAAAGAAAGAAAGAGAGAAAGAGAGAGAAGGAAAGAAGGAAAGAAGGAAGAAAGAAAGAAAGGGAAGGAAGGAAGGGAGGGAGGGAGGGAGGGAAAAGAGAGAGAAAGGAAGTAAGGAAAATATAATCAATCTTTTCTGTGTTTCCATTTTTTCCCCAACAGCAACAAAGCTCATAAAAAACTTGAGGCTCAACTTTAGCAAGCATGAACAATCTTGTTAACATAGCTAACACAATACCTGTTTTCTTATTTGCTGTCTGTTCTCATCTTTCCATTCTCCTATTGTCTCTTCATTAAGTTTCTTTCAATCCATTTATATTTCTTCTATGATCGCATTATATGCATTATTATAAGCCATCTCAAAAAATTTTTCTTTGCATATGCAAGAATATTCCTTTAGACACGTATATGGAAACAAATTTGAGTCCACTTGTTCTAAAGCCTAGGTTTTTCTATTTGCCTTATTGTCTACTTCTGAGCTTTATTTTCCCACCAACCTCATCTGGTAAATGGGTATGCTAATAATATTTACTCTTTTGCTAGAGTTGCATTTGGAAGAAAGAAGATGGCCTATGAGCCTGACACACATACTTATACAGTAAGTGTTTGCTGAATGAGAGACTGAATGATTAAATGGAAATGCATCGTAATCCATAAAAATGCTATATAAATGTTGTTAAAAATTACAAATGGTTGGATAAAACAGTCTGAACAGAGAAAAGATAATTCTCCTTCAGCATAAGATTTTTGTTGCTCACTTGTAAAGCTGACTTCATTAAGGAAGTGGATGATTTAAGGATATCGGTTCTTCCCTTTCTCCTCTTTCTCTCGCCATTTTTCCTGCTCATGATCACTACCAGGATAGAGGAGTAGAGAAAGGAGGTAAAAGGTCAGCTAGTCTTGTCTTTCTGTTGAGGATCTGGAAGGCAGTTTTGCCAGGAAAAATGTATACATTGATTGAGATTGTTGTTGCTTTCTTTGAATTTCAATTATTTATCTTTTTTTCTGTCTTTCACACTAAAATGGAAACTTCATGAGGGTAAGAGTTTGTCATTTTGTTGTCTGTTTCTTTTCCCAAAATGGATCCTGATTAAGAGGTCCTCAATATATATTTGTTGAATTAATTCCTAGCTGTCACTGATGGCTTGATTATAGTTAGATCTGGTTTATGAGTGCAATGGACAGGCTAGTCACAGCGCTGGCCGAAATTCACTTCTCCTTCTAAGAGAAGTTGTCATGTCCATGGTTTTCTCTACTAAGAAAGATGCCTTACGCTTTTTCCTAAGCAGGGGTGGCCATGTTTTACACCCCTAAATCTCCTCCATTTTCCAACTAAATATAGGCACCTGAACCAAAATTAGCCAAATCCATAGTACTGACAGTGACATATGAGATGGCTCAGCACAAAAACTTCACTTGAAGAAGCTCGATGGTGGGAAAACCATGAAGGGTCAAGAGAAAACTAAAGCTGTGAGTAAGCCAAAGTGATGTGTATGCAGAAGTTAACAAAAATAGAAGTCAGGAGATAATAAAGAAAAGGCATTTGGTCAAGGGTGACAAATTTGGTTGGTAGTAACAGGAATAGGTAAACCAAAGACAGAGAAGGGTTGAGTGACTTATGGCAAAGCTTTGATAAATTTCTGTGCTTCAGGAGGTGTCTTAGGTCAGGTTTTCTGGGAACAGACTTTGAGGTGGGAGATTTGTGTGTAGGAAGAGAAAAGGCAGCAGAATTAGGGAAAGGGAGAGACTGAGCTCTGATGCAGCAGAGCCACACCTGATCTAGCGGGAATTTTTTATTTTTTGAGATGGAGTCTTGCTCTATCACCCAGGCTGGAGTGCAGTGGCATAATCTCAGCTCACTGAAACCTTTGCCTCCTGGGTTCAAGCAATTCTCCTGCCTCAGCCTCAAGTAGCTGCGACTACAGGCACGTGCCACCACACCCAGCTAATTTTTTGTATTTTTAGTGGAGATGGGGTTTCACTGTGTTAGCCAGGATGGTGTCAATCTCCTGACCTCATGATCTGCCCACCTCGGCCTCCCAAAGTGCTGGAATTACAGGTGTGAGCCACCGCGCCTAGCAAAGGGGAGTTGTTGAGCTGGGATGGCCATCAGAGTTGTGCCTGAGTGAAGCAAAGGGCCTAGACCAGTCCTTATACATGGGCTGCTACGTATGGAGGCTCATAACCTTGGGCACTGGTGGCTCGCTTTGGCCAAGGGCAATTTGTGGAGAGAGTCTCCATGATTAGGCATCACTCACAGTAGTGGGGAGGGGAGGTAAGAACCTTAGCCTTAAAAGGGAGATCTGAGCATTGAACCCTGGTATCCACAACATGAAAGTGACAAAATAACTCAATTTCCAGCACTGTCTTAGACCTGTCTTGGTGGTTTTCTTTTTTTTTTTTTTTTTTTTTTATGGAGTCTCAATCCATCAAAGTGCAATAGTGAGATCTCTGCTCACTGCAACCTCCGTCTCCCAGGTTCAAGCAATTCTTCTCCTTCAGCATCCTGAGTAGCTGGGATTACAGGTGTCTGCTATTATGCCCATGCCCAGCTAATTTCTGTATTTTTAGTAAGGATGCGGTTGCACCACGTTGGTCAGGCTGGTCTCGAACTCCTGACCTCAGAATTTCCACCTACCTTAGCTTCCCAAAGTGCTGGGGTTACAGGCGTAAGCCACAGCGCTTGACCCCCTCTTGGTCTTAAATTATGCTTTTCTCTCTGTGAAGCCCAGATGCATGGCTGTTCTTAGCTACCCCAAAGATTCCTGTCTCTGTGTTGTATGTGTACATATCTCCATATAATTACCTCTCCTTCCATTTCTTCAAGTTGCTTGAGTCTCTTGCCTAATATGAGAAGTGAATCCTTTCTATCAAGCACTAAGGAGACGGGCACGAACATTAAAGGATGAATGCTGGCTGGAAGAATACAATTAATATAATCAGCTTTAATATTAATAGACCCACTAATGTTAAATCAATACTGAACCTTCCTATTTATGAATGAATTCACTGAAATCCATGAATCCTGTACCTACATAATGGATATTGATTCTTTATGAGAATTTCAGACTGTGGAACAGCCATGAGGGCAAGGTTTGGATTGATTTCTATAAGTTAGAGAGATAATTCTAAGAAAGTTGTCAAGGCCCTGAAGATACACAGGCTGAAGTGACAGAACAATTTTAGGGAAAGTCCGTCTGCCTGGCCTATTGACTTGAGGATGACCTTTGGAGCTAGAAAGGCCCAGACAGAATATCACCCCTGTATCACCTGAGGCAAGTCCCTAAACCACTCTGAATCTCTGCCCTTCATTTCTAAGATCTAGATTGCAATACTTTACCCAAAGGATTTTTGTGAGAATTAAGTGAAATAACATATGTCTCCCATGATAGTGCTTGGTATACAGTAGCCATCCTTTTATGATTATCACAGCCAGTTCTACTGACTGCCTGGACTCCTGATTCGTCTTGCCCCACAATGGAATGTAATGAACACTCATGGGTATGGTTCCGCCTTATCCTTCAGCCACATTCCAGGGGCTCTAGAGCTGCTTTGGGAATATACAGGGGGAAAAGAATCCTAGGACCCAAATAGAATCCCTAACTTAGCCAGAGCCTTCCCAGTAAATTAATATGGGACCAAGAATTTCCTTGCCTGGATCAACTCCTTACAAATGGCTCCGACGGAGGGCCCCTGCCAATGGCTCAGCTCTGTGAGGATCTAGTTAATTCAGCATCACTCTTGGGTTATAGTATGCTGGGTCTCCTTTTCCTCCTTTGGTCTAGGTACATCTCTCAAACTCTTCGGAATACCGGGATGATTCCTTGAACTGTTACTGAACTTGCTGGGAGTTCATCAAATCACCGTATCCGTGATAGATGGAAGTTCCATAAATTGTCTGCTTCTAGTTTCCTTGCTGGGCCCTTCGGGTGCTGAATTTTTAGACTTCCATAGCCGGAGCTGGATCTCTAGAATGATGAACTTCTGTCAGGTTAGCTCCAGGGAATAATATTTCTGGTTTTAGGCCAGTCCTGTGACAAAAACTGTGAAACCCCCAGGAGAATGTGGTGGTGAACACCGAGGCTCTGGGGAACCATTCCAACGGCCTGCATTCAGGTCTGTGGTCTCCAGGCACAAAAAGGAAACCTGATATGATGTATTCTTGTAATCTAGGGAAGGCCTTTAAAAAAATGTTGGAACAAATAGTGTCCCAAATTGGTTCCGTAATTAAGGTATGCAGAGCTCGGCTCCAAAGAACCCTTCTGCCTGTTTTAAGGGATGCTGTTAGTGAGCACATAATTGTATATAGCAGCTACAGAGCCATTAGAGGAGCTTAATCTCTACAGAAAGCTTTGGATATTAGGTGCTTCTGGGACATTGCTTCTACGGTAATGTCTCATCTGCAGATATTACCCCAAATGTGCACTTTTCCCCATTATATTTTATTTTTTAAAGCCGGAGAGTTTGCATTTGGGTACAGTTTTGTAACAGGATGAATAGGTACCCAAAAGATACTTTGATAGCTATGAAAGGTAAAAACATAATGAGAAAACTAATAAAGATTTCAAGGATACAGTTCTCATGACCTGTTACAGTTGTGTGTGGGGTAGAAAAGCAGCACTAGGATGGCCCCAGAGAGGGAGCATTCTATTTTGTTTAGAGTCAGCCCCACGCCAGGCACTGTTTTAGGCACTTTATCTTATCCTGACTAGGTCAGGATAGTAGAAGATTGGAAATTCAAAACGAGCGGGGGAGTTTTGTTTTCCCTGAGGTTTTGGTGGAAGACAGATTAAATATGGGAACATGATTAAGAGAAAACTATTGAGGACAATGATTCCTTCTGGACAGTCAGCGTCCAGCCCGTATCAATGGAAAAATCTTTCTCCCTGTTTTATAACGAATATGCTTTTCATATGCAATAATTCTCAAACAGTCAAAGAGTGAAACCAAATCACCCCAAGCAGTGGCAGGGTTAATGAGAAAATTAATTCAAATTCCTTGCTTAGCCATTTTCAGTAGTAAAGGGATTATTATTATTATTATTTTAGTGTCTACTCATGCTCAAGTTTCCCCCATTCCCCAACACACACACTTTTAACTTTTATAGTCTAATCTCTTGCATAACAGACCACATACAAAGACTTGGTTAAGAAAACCTCCTCCCAGCCAGTTGCAATATTTATAAAGCCTTTGCTTTTTAACACACTGTGAGAAGGGCTTAATAAAACAAAGGGCATCATAATTTATTGTTTTAAGATTATTGATTCAATAAATTAACAATAATTTCCATGAAGGGTAGGAACCCTGGTGCCATAAAAGTTTATTTATTCCTCCTTTAACTAGCATTGATTAGAGTATTCAAATTGTCCCAGTACTCTGTAATCACTCTTTATAGGTGAAATGCCCTCTGCTGTGCAGGAGACAGTAAAATAAACATTCAACCAGAAGTGACAATGATGCCTTTAAAAACAAGAAACACTTGATTTTTTTTTTCCTTCAAAAGGGAAGGAATAGTTCAGATAATGCTTTTAATACAGGCTGTGTGCATATAGGACACCGCTCCCTGATATACTGCAATGAGAAATTGTAAGAGGCTATTGCAATTGTGAGCAAACAGGTAGAATCTAAATGGTGATATTTATATCCCATAACTCCAACTAAGAGATCTTTTTGCTGTGGTTGTTTGGATTTAAAGTATCACTACGCACTGCATTTAAGAACTAAGTGGATTTTTTTTCCCACACATATATTGTTTCAGGGCTTTTGTTTCTCAAGTGGTGACTGAACCTTCAAGGTGAGGTGGTGAGGGCATTGTAAAACTGTTAATAACTTGAACAAATAGGTACTGCTTTTTATTCCACAGCCACAGTGCAGATTACTTGGAAGTAACTATCTGAAGGAATGAGAACAATGGACATTGAAGACCTGCACTTGGGTTTCTCCTGTCCTCAGGATCAATACTTACTGTATAGCATACTCATATGATAGGGTCATCTTTTGCTTTCATATATTCACCCATGCTGTGTCTCCCCTCTCTTTGGCATCTGGATAACATGTTTTTATTTTTGAGCCTCAGTGCTATATTTTCCAATGTGATTTCTTTTCTTTTCCAACCAACAAGAAGTCTGTGTCCTGAAATATGACTTAGAACCGGGCATTTGCAGTAATTAATAAAGTGAAATGAAATAAAATACAATAAACCTCTTAAGTAACCAAAGGCTTATGATTTACATAGACTTTAAATGATTGTTGGTGTTAAATTGTTTCTCAGAATGCAACTCAGGAATTTGAAGTTGTCAGATTAACTGCTGTATTTACTGGTGTGTTTGATTAGGTGAGCGTAGTTTATATTCCCTCTTGGAGACCTAAATAGCAACCATTTCCTACCAAAACAGTGCTGAGAACAAAGGCCCCATTCACCGGGCAGTGGGCATTGCTCTATAGGCCTTTGTATCTGAAACAACATGGTTACTAAGTACCTCTAAAAGGAAAAGGTGCAACTAATTTTTAAAACGTACCCGTTAACAGGCAGAAAAAGAATCATATTGCATACCAAACGAATGTATTCCACCAAAAATGAATGGAGTGTTTTTTCTACTGCGGGCCTTCTTTCTAAGGCTATAATAAAAAAAAAAATGATGGTGGTCATTTTTGAAGGACATCACACAACAGAAAACCAACATTGGCGGGCATATTCTGGTCTGCTCATTTTCACTATTTGCAAACACCCTCAGGACGGATTAACATATTTTTAGTCAATAACCATCCTTCTGAGAACTTCCCTAGGCCAGGCTCCGTACTGGGCATTGGAGGCATAAAGGCCAATAAGCCCTGTCCCTCCTCTGTTCCTTTGTCCTGTTACTCACATTTCAGCACTCCAACGATGTCATGGCATTGGTGGTTTCAATGACAAAGATAGAGTACAAAGGAGGAACGGCTTCTTAGGGAAGACGACTGCTAAGCTGAGTCCTAGAGGCAAAGGCTGGGGCAGGAATTCCCAGTACAGGGAATCACACCAGCAAAGGCTGGGAAATACCAGGGTCTGTACAGGAAGTTACAAAAAGCTTCTTCTTCTTTTGGTTTTTTTTTTTTTTTGATATGGAGTCTCGCTCTGTCACCCAGGCTGGAGTGCAGTGAGATTCCCGGGTTCAAGAGATTCTCTTGTCTCAGCCTCCTGAGTCGCTGGAACTACAGGTGCGCACCACCCCGCTCTGCTAATTTTTGTATTTTTGGTAGAGACGGGGTTTCGCCATGTTGGCCAGGCTGGTCTGGAACCCCTGACTTCAAGTGATTCTCCCACCTTGGCTTCCCAAAGTGCTGGGATTACAGCCATGAGTCACCACGTCTGGCGGAGGAAGCTGCAAGAGGCTTCTATTGCTGAATCATGAAGTGGACTGAAAGAAGATAAGAAGGAAGGAGACAGCTGGACCCAGAGAGCCTCTTGTAGCATGGTAAGTAATTTGGACTTGATCCTGTAAGAGACTCTGTGATCCTTGGAAGGGTTTTGAGGGGTACAGAGACAGATAAAGCCGGCCAGTCTGCACAATCCAGACTCCCAAGAGATGAGTTGGTCAGCTGTTCATTTAGGGTCTCAAAGCAAATCTCATCACACTGGTAATATATATTTTCTTGACTTCTCTTTTCTCACTTCACTGTCTACACTGTTTGAATTCACCAGATAGCCACTCAATATTTCATTTTTCTCGGAAAGTTACTGTATCAATCATTAAGAGAAGTCATTTGTCACCTACCAAGACATACAGCCATCATATTATTGAGGAATTTCTGAAAAGATAGTATATGATAACTCCAGATCCTTAGTGTCCTTAGAGTCTTAGGAGTTTAAACAAAACTCAAAAGCATTCTCCAGAGGAATAGGGGTAATGAAAAATTAAGCACGGAAAGTTTTCAAAACTAGATAAACACAACCTGGCCTCTCCCACCGCAGCTGCTATATTCTGGCAGTTATTTTCCCTATACAATGTAATATGAGTAAGGGGATATTTCAGTGAATCAAATGCTCTTTCAGTTACATATATCGGAAAAACACACTCTCTTAACGTAACTGGTATGTCATTCAGAAATAAAATATTTAATTTTTGATCCCAAACTGATCACTTCAGCTAGGCTTGTGGGTTGGCAGACAGTTGCGTACATTTGCCAAGACTCCAAGTTATTAACCTCTCCTGTGGAATCATCATTCTACGACGGGAGAACTCCACATGGGGTAGAACGGGAAACTGCCATATCAATTGAGTCTGGACTCAATTTTCCTCTCCTCCATTGCTTTCACCACTTCTATGAGGATAAGTATCATCTTGTGTGCTTGCTAGGTATGCAGATTACCAGACTTGTCCCCTGTAAATTTTGCTTCAGTGGGTCTGTTTCAGGGCTGAGGAATCCATTTTTACCAAACAATCCAGGTGTTCATGATCTTTAGGGAACTTTGGGAAACAGTGCAAAAATGATTAAGTAAATTGAGTAAAACGGAGTTCTTCAACTCACCATAAGCTTTAAATGGAACACTATAATATAGGGCTTATTGAGCATCAAAATAATGAGGAAATAGTTGGGGTTACACATTTTATAATTTTGCAAGCCATTTTAGTAGAAGGAATGATGGCAATATGAAAGCAACTGTGCCAAATTTTTTTTTATGGGGTCTCCAGATCATTGTACTAAAGTAAGTACTGCCAATTAGGGTGGGGTAAAAATATGTGGATCAGGCTATAATATTTTCCTTTCATTACAAAGTGAAATAAATTTATTGGCACTCTGGTTAAGAAAAATAAATTCTTTGTTTATTCCAAAGACACCCACTGTCTGCTTATGACAATAAAAGTCATCATTTGGGTCTATGGCATCTGCTATATACTCTTTCTCATTGACACCATGTCTCCATATAAGTCATTAAAAAGTGAAACTCATTTAATGTACAGAAATATGCTTTCCAGTAATCATTTTTAAGCTATTTTTTTTTGTAGCAGCTGAACACTTTTTTCCAAAACCCAATATAGTTTCCAATATAGAAACAAGTTAGGAGCAGCCATGTTTTCAGCAGCAGCTGGGGAGTAGGGATAGGGTTGCCTACAGGGTTTTCTCAGCTCTGACCAGATCCATCAGCTAAATCAGCACTGTTCTAATTTATCAGCCCCTCTGCGGTATGTTGTATGACAAACAATGTTTTGGTAACTCCTGCAACATCTCCAGCCAATGAGCAGGACAGAGTTTGAAAACCTTTGCTGGAGTTTTTCTTCAGAGATGATAGCCTTGGTTCATTCAGTCAACGTGCTGCCTACCACACGCTAGATACCAATGAAAGTTTTACTGCAGGTATCTTAATAGTATGTTAACACAGTATCATAGCTTTTTCAGAATTTCTATTCTTTCACAGAGAATTATTATGATCTTCACAAAGCACAGAGGACCTGTGGATGGAAATGGAAGAAAATGTTTCTGACCAACTGATAACATATGCATGCACTTTCAGAATAATGTCCCACCAGTGATGGTGATATCCGAACTTTGTGTGTGGGCAGCCTCTGGTGTGTAGCAAGATGGACTGGAATTAGAAGGCACGACTGTTTCTGTTTAACTTGCTTTGCACAGTGCCGTCTGCAGGTGAGCACTCAACAAAAGCTGCCAGTCTTAGCATCCAGAGATGTGGTTGTGATCAGTCATCATATTATTAAATTATTTATCTCATATTAAGGGACCACAATTTCAACATTGGCTTCTCTTGACAGATGTACAATTCATATAGATGATTGCAACTATATTCGGTACATGCTGTGATTTCATTTGCAATGCCACTCATAGTGAAAGAAATATGCCACACTTTTTTAAGCAAACAGGCTTCTTTTCACAGTGGACAGAGAATACTGTTAAACAGAGGAAACACAATATCCCTCTTCATAGCAAGAGATCAAATGTCTGCAGAAGAGTTTAATTTATACTTCTCCATGTGCCAGAGCCCAGTCTGAGACATAGCAGCATTTAAGTCCTTTCAATCAGGGCATAGTTTCCACCCTGGATGACTTCATCTCTTTAAAAATAGAATAAACGGAATTCCACATTATACTATGGGTAGAGATTATAGGAAATTAAAAGACATATAGTACTCAACACACTAAATAATTGTGACATTGATCTGGGAAAATAGTACTTCTGCAGAAAGTCTTTTTTGGATATTATTTGTTAAAAAGGTTTTCTCTAGCTTTCTGAGAGAGTAGGAGAAAAGTATTGCAGTGTGGACCGGGAAGTAAGTTTTACACTATGCGTGCTCAAAGTTTTTTCTTTTGAAAATACATGTAAGCATTAAGTTAGATCAGAGATGTGACTCGAGTTTATGGTCCACCAGTCCTGCTGTCTGACTCTTTCTGGATTCTTTAGTTTTGAAAGATTCTATTGGAGAGTCTTTGGTTTTGCTGTGTTGATGATGCTCTGCTGAAATTCAGCAGCCTGAAGACTGTGCTTATCTGAAGCTTGGGTTGGATACAGTTAGAGAGGTTAGGAGGAATCCTGTTTGGCTCAAAGAAGTCTCTGAGGTTAAAATATGATAGCATACTCTATGAACGCCCTGAAATGTAAGCATACAACATGGCCTGAGTTGTTTTTATAAAAACTGGAATTTGTTGGTTTATATAGAAGTTACCAAGAAGAGGCAAAGCTGTGATGGTCAAAAGTAAAAGGGAAGCAAATTGTTCTCTGGAGGAGTTTTTCATCACAGCTTACTTTCTGGCTGACTGTTGACATTATTTATATGGTTTTGTATGTAAGGTAATGTGATGTGTAATCTTAATAAATGAGTATACACACCAGTCCTGCCTGCAATGGGTATATTACACATAAGCCTTCTGTTGATGAACGACGAAAATATAGTATCTTCATTGTGTTGTGCTCTCTTTACAATCATGTTTGTGGCATTAAATGGTTGCGGTGTTGAGATTCGCTCGCCTTTTGAAAAGAGCCCAGTGAGTAGGCCTTCCCTTTGGGAAGATTACTGCGGGAAAAATGGGGGATCTGAGAGAGAGCAAGTACAAATCCATTGCAGGTGAGCCAGCACAATTTAATCACATAGTATATATTATAATCTATCCCTAGGAATTCATGTTTGCTTTGAATTTGCCTACCCAATCGGCCATAAGGAGACAGAAATGGCTTACAGCGGTTTCTAGTGCCTAGAGCTGAGTGTATGCTACTTCTCTGTTCACACATACTCAACAAAGGAGGCGGCAGCAGCTGCACAAAAGATTTCTGGGGAGAGAGATGTACAGGTGGGAGTTTTTAAATCTTGACATCCCGATAAGATTTCAGCATGGCTTCAAAGCTTCTTCTTCAAAAAAAAAATGACCTACATTGCCAGTTTTTCTTTTGAAAATCCTAATCTGTTGCTAAAACAGAGCAAACCAAGTTCTCTTTTGTGAACTTGAGTAAACACATTCTTCATCACCATCAAAGATTGTGGCAAGACGAGAGAAGGACTTGCCTTTGTGATTCAAGAGTCCTTGATGAATATTCTGTGCATATTTGTGGGTACAGTCATATCTTTCAAAGAACAACCCAAACCAAATACTTCTGGTAATCTCCAGGCTTTTAATGTGTGACAAAGCAGGGTAACGGGTTCAGGCATGTGAACCGGAGCCTTTCTGCGCATGTAGCACCAGATCACACTTGCTCTTCTGGGGCACCTGCTTATGGAAGGCGTTCAAAATATCAGAGAAATAAGCATTACACAAACAGATGGGGAAACCAAAGCAATGAAAAGCTCTTGACCTGGCCAAAGTCAGTAAGACTGGTCAATAAAGGAGTGGAGAGCAGAGAACTGAAATTGCTGAGCTCTTTGTTACAATATCATTTACAGAATCTGATGCCTTTGAGTTGGTGCAAAGGGTGACCAGGGTGAATCTTGAGGTCATAGAGACTAATGTGCTCCATCACAGAGAATGGAGTCCTTCCATTGACCCAAATTACAGTTATGCTTATTCTTCGTGAATGTTTCAAGGAGGAAAAATGAGACTCGGTCTTGTTGGTGGCTTCTATGGTACTCTTAAAATGGGAAGCAAATTGAAAATGGGTTGGTGATGGAAACTGTATTAGTCAGCGTTCCTCAGAGAAACATAACCAATAGGATAAACATACAGAGAGAGAATCAGAAATGTATTTTAAGAAATTGGCTCACACTATTGTGGAGGCTTGGTGAGTCCCAAATCTGCAGTGTAGATCGTCAAGCTGGAGACCCAGGGAAGAACTGATGCAGTTTAAGTGATGAAGGGACGCAGGCAGCTGGCTGAATTCCCTCTTCTTCAGAGGAGGTCAGTCTTTTTCTACTAAGGCCCCCAACTGACTGAATGAGGCCAACTCACATTATGGAAGGTGATCTGCTTTACTCAAAGTCTACTGATTTAAATGTTAATCTCATGTACACAACACGTTCACAGAAACATGCAGCATAATGTTTGGCCAAATACCTGAGTTCTATGACTCATCAAATTGATACATAAAATTAACCATCACAGAACTCAAACAGGGTAAGTATTGATATGGGAAACTCTCTGGGGATGCCAGGTGCTGGAGACCTGGCCATGCAGGACACAAACAAATATGTCCCCTGGTGGCAACAGATGATTTTCCTTTTCATTGGTTATGGTGAGGAGTACTCTGAAAGTCATTTAGAATAAATTTCATACTCACAAGAAAGTAATATTTTGGAGAAAAAGATGTGCTGGAAAATTTTGCCATCAGAGAATAATCACGTACTCTCCTATAGCACACAAACACATATGTAAACCTCTAAGCACCGGCCCAAAAGTTGAAGTAAGTAAGCCATTTTCAGATGAAAAGAGAAAATTCAAATGAACATTCAAAACGTGATTTTTAAAGATCTATTAACAAATATATAATTGTGCTTCTACTGTCGTGTGGCACTTTATCAGGTCCTGATTATTTATTCCCTTTGATAAGGTTGGCAAGGTTTTAAATACTTCTTCAGCATTATAGATAGAAAGGTCAACTTCGGAGCTCATTCCTTAACAAGTCCTGTAGGTAGATAAGTGAGCACATCTCTGTATATATGCTGTCTCTGTATTATTTTTACATGAAAAGTACTTCTGCCACAGCCACTAACTCATTGGGTGTGAGTGTAGATAATTACATGTTAATGTACTTTTCTCCTTTCCTTTACAGGCATATATACATGCACAAATGCATGAGGATATGAATATGACTTCTATTGTGATAATATTAGGCAATCAACATTTATTTTTGGGTACCTACTATGTGCTAGGCCCTGTGCTGAACTCCAGGAATATAATGATAAACATAATGTTCACAATTTATCTTCTACACAACATGGAGCTTATATTCTGGTGAAAGAGACATATCAAAAGTTACCAGATAAAAAAATAAAATAGTTACAATCAGTGTTAGTGTTATATAGAAAATAAACAGACCTACCTTAAATAGAGAGGTAGGCAAGGAAATCTCCAAGTAGTTGATATTTAGCCTGAAGCCCAGAGGATGAGAGCATTCTAGGCAGAGGAAACAGTCATTGGACAAATTTGCAGGAAGAAGAAAAAACTGGGATACTAGAGTGGTTGGTGCGGGGCAGGGGTCGTATGAGTTGAACAGGACCTCACAAATCATTATAAGGGCTTTGGATTTTATTCTGAGAGCTACAGGAAGACACTGAAGTGGTAGAGTAACACCAGACAAAATTTATATTTTAATAAGGTAATTATTGCTGCTATACTGAGCATGGCTTGGTGAGAGGTAAAAATGGAAGAAGTGAGATCAACTTAAAATAGTCCATGCGGCCAGACGTGGTGGGTCATGCCTGTAATCCCAGCATTTTGGGAGGCCAAGGTGGGCAGATCACGAGGTCAGGAGTTCAAGACCAGCCTGACCTAACATGGCAAAACCCTGTCTCTACTAAAAAAACACAAAAATTAGCTGGGTGTGGTTGCATGCACCTGTAATCCCAGCTACTTGGGAGGCTGAGGCAGGAGAATTGCTTGAACTGGGAAGGCAGAGGTTGCAGTGAACCGAGATTGTGCCATTGCACTCCAGCCTGGGCATTGGAGTAAGACTCCATCTCAAAAAAAAAAAAAAAGTCTGTGCAATGAGATGAAGGTGAACTAGTGTAAGATCGTGATGGCAGAAGAGATGAAGGAAAACAATCTCATTAAGATATATTTGGAGGCCAGGCATGGTGCCTCATGCCTGTAATCCCAGCACTTTGGGAGGCCAAGGCAGGCAAATCGCTTGTACCCAGGAGTCTGAGACCAAACTGGGCAAGATGTTGAAACCATGTCTCTACAAAAAAATAGAAAAATTAACTGGACGTGGTGGCTCACACCTGTGGTCCCTGCTACTCAGGAGTCTGAGGTAAGAGGATCACTTGAACCCGAGAGGTTGAGGCTGCAGTGAGCCAAGATTACACTCCTGCACTCTAGACTGGGTGACAGGAGTGAGCCCCTGTTCTCAAAAACAAGACAAAACAAAACAAACAAAAGATGTATTTGGAGCTAGATTTGACAATACTTTCTATCGTGTGGATTTGGGGCATGAGGAAGGAAGAAAAAAACAGAATGATACCTCTATGTCTCATTGGAGCAACTCAGTGGGTGGTGGTCCATTTACTGAGAAGTCTGAGCTTATGATGGGGAAACAGTTTTGAGGAGAAAGAAATCAAAAATTTCATGTTGTATTTGTTAAGCTAGAAATGTCTGCAAGATATCTGATTTAAATAAGCAATATTGTGTGTCAGTATGGAGCTTAGAAGTAAGGTCTAGAATGGAGAGAAACATTATGGAGTCATCAGAATTCAATTGGTATTTAAACCTATGGGAATGATGAAATATCTGAGTGGGTGATGTTGAGAAGATACGAGCCTTTTCATTTCAGCCCTGAGTTAGATTTCAGCTCCAATCTAAATAGATTTGGAGATTCATTACAGGAGAAGGAACTGGCAGAAGAGAATGGGAAGGAGCAGCTAGTAAAAGTTAAAGGAAACTCAAAGTGATGTTTCAAATGCCAAGAAAAGAGGGAACGCCAAGATAACATACAACAAATACTGAGGATGGAAAAGTGTCTATTGAATTGAGAATCATAGACATCATCACAGGAATAGTGTCCTTCCTTTGAGAGTACTTATAGCAGAAATCAGATTGCAGAAAATTAAAGTACAAACGGGAAGTGGACAGAAATGTATGTAAATTATTCTTTTGAGAGATTTAGGTATGGAGGAGAGTAGAAAAATGGAGTACGTCTTTTGATAACGTTGACTTCTGATGCATAAGAAAGTACAACTGAAGGAACCAAGAAGCAACTCTTGAGGTTGAAGTGGAGACAGAATAAGAGCACACATGGATAAACTGAATGGCAGGTTTAGTGTGACTCATATGGAAAATATCTATAATAAACATTCTAATACACTTTTCCCTTTCTAACTCAAAACTATTATTCTAAACAGATTATTCGAGGTTTAATAGAATACCTCAACCCATGAAATAACTTGCTGTCATTGTAGCGTAACTTTTCAGAGAAGGAGAGATCATTGTTGAGAAAGTAATTCAAACTATAGTATTTCTTTAAAAGAAAATGTAAATGTCTCTTTAATTTCCTGATTCTTTCCTTCTGAATCTGCGGTGTTCAGTTGATCTGCCTCAAGAGGATTAGATGGCAGAAAAATATCTCTCACCTTCTGTAAAAATCAGCCCAGTAAAGTTTGTGGCATTCAGGACCTGAGGTTCTCATGATTTCCTGTGCTGATTTTAAAATAACTCTATATTAGACAAAATTTCAATCTCTAAACTCAGTCTCAATTAATGTAACTTTCTTCATTTATTGAAAACTGAATTTGAGTCCTTATTTGGACCAAAGGCAAAAGCATATTCTCAATCAATTCAGGATCACTTTTACTTGCGTTGAGATGGTTGTTTTAAGATCTGGAGGAATTGTGTAGTGCCAGGATGTGGGGATGAAAGTGGCACGTGCTCCTCTTCTTTGCAATTTATCCAAGTTGTCATCTGCTGAGGTGCCCTTATTTTCTGGTCTTCATTCATTGGTCCACACAGATTGCTCTATTAGTTTCTCATCCCTTCCAGTCCCTGGGCTTTTGTGCCATGCCTGACCTCCTCTTGGATACCCAGAAAACACTCCATGGATAGCTTACAACTCTGGGCTGCAACAAACTTGATGAGGCTGCCTCAGGGACAGCTGTCTGGACACCTGCATGGGCCTTTTCTGCTCTAGATTCTTGCGCTACAGAAAACCAGAAGGCAGATTTCTCTCTGTTCTCACATTTCCCGAATCTGTCCAGGAATTTCTACCCACCCGCTTCTAAGAGTTGGCCTGGGAGCCTGTTTCTTTAGCGCTCTACCATCACCAGCCCTGGACCTTGAACTCCCCTCTTTCCTGAATCAGAAGAATATATATTTAGTTTGAGTACAGGGTCACCTGGTACTTTATCTTTCAAATCTCCAATTTGAGGCCTGACCTAAACTTTGTAACTTTTGAAAAACAACTTTATTGAGATATGATTCTGATATAATACAGCTCACCCATTTTCAGGGTACAATTCAAAGATATCTGTGATTCATAGAGTTATAAAGTAATTACACAATTTCTAACCTAAACTTTTTTAAAACTTTACAAAGCCAAGGGTTTGATTTTTTTTTTTTTTTTTTGCATTACCTTTCCAGGAACACTGAAAAGGTACCTGAAGGGAGGGAATGGACAAGCGTAAAGGAAAATGTATATAGGGAAATCTTGACTAGATGTAAAAACATTGGCCTGCCACAATGCAGTTCCCAGTAGCCCCCAGCCGGACCTTGCAGCGCTCTTGAATGCAGTGAAACTACCTGTGCAACGTGGATCTGGCCTGCTGCATAAAGCATGGTTGGGTTTGTTTGCAGAAGGTCTCCATCTTTCTCTTTCTCTACTGTTCCTCATTTCATCTTGTTTAAACTTATAGACTTCTCTTTGACATAATTCATCTACATTCCGAGAATGAAGCTGCCCAGTGAGGCGACTATTAGGTTGTTTATTCTATCTGCATATTTATAGCATGTTAGCCTCAGCTTTGTCTCATATGGAACTTGTTCCAAATTCAAATTTTAACCTGTGTCTTCTTGTACATCCAGGTATTGCCATCAGTCTGGAAGAACATTCTGGCTTAGGGTATGCTTCGTTTCTGTGGTCAGGATTTGTGGGGGCTCCACCAGGTCAAGGCACTGCCCATAGGGCTGCAAAAGCTATGGTCACTGCCATTTGTTGAGAGCTTATACAACTGCCAGGCAATGTCAACTTCCTAACATACATTATCTTGCTCACAGTGAGACTGCAGAAGCCCATGAGCCACAAACTCATCGCTTGTGTATAAAAAATATGTCTGAAGATGCAACATGGTGGTGTTCAGCTAAGTAATTTCATGCAATGGCTCAATTAAGTTGAGTCATAACAGGAAATCTTGACCCTTGACCTACAATTTGTTAATTTTCATAGATCTCGGCAAATCTGAGTATAGATCAAAATTATCTTAATTTCTTAAAGACCTAAAACCAATCAACCAAAATCTTGTCACAATACTTCGCTTACTTGGCCTTGCTTTTCTCTCATTTCCAACAATATGTGGCAAAAAAGGAAGAAAATATAAAGAAACAAAGAAAGAAAAAAATTCTTTTTATAGAGTTCTGGCATTTCTGGTTTTTATTTTGCTTGAGAAAGGGAAATGGACAAAGAAGTAAAAAGAACTATTGGAAAAACTGCCAGCCTAGAGATTAGCATTTTCTTGGATCCTAAGGAAACTCCTGGCCATATTCAGTGTTTTGTTTTTGTTTGTTTTCCTTTTGCCAAAGGTGAAGGCCAGTGTTGCAGGTAAAATATTTTACTCTTTGTTTTGCCAATATTTATTCCTTATGCCTGTTGTACCTCTCAGTCATATCTCAGGGTAGAAATTCCCTTATGAGCTACATGATTAGGAATGCAATGAGGACTATTAAATATATTTGAATACAGGCAGCAAAATTGCCATGCAACCCATCTCAGGAGACCGTCCAAAAGTATTATGTGTGCGCACGAATGAATCCTGCCGATACACAGTCCCCTCATTTAGTCCTCAATTTCATTCTTCCTTTCACGACGATCTCCTTTAGTTTAAGTTCAACCTCTTAGTCCCCCAGCAACCTGAGTCCTAAACTTATGCTAATGTCACGAAGCAAGCACAGACGTGAAAAAACGAAGGGGTGAGGGGAGAGAGTGGAAGAGACCAGAAGGAGCAAAATTAGAAACAAAGGGAGAGCTGAGGTTGGCAAGGCTTCTTTCCTGTGGCCTTTTGGGGGACAGGCCTCCTACACACATTGCTGTTCTGTCACAGTGGTTCTGTGCCTGAGTGTTCAACTTTCAGCCATGAAAATAATTGCCAGCGTACCTGTGGTTATTTGAAGGTTATACATAATGTTCGGTGACCTTCTAATATGGGCAGCCAGGATTCCATTTTTACAAGACCCATGCAATGGAAAAATCCAGATACGAAGTGGAAAACATTTCAAGAGCAATAATATAATAGCAATAGCTAATGTTTATTGTGTGTTTGGTGTGTTTGGTGCCAGAAGAAAATGACCTGCAGACTCTACCATTATCTCATTTAATTCTTATGCCAATCATATGAGGAATGCTCCCAGAAAAGAAGCTAAGGGTCTGGAGATGCAGGATGATGCCTGAGGTCACAGTCACTTAAGGAAAGAGGCTCTAGTGATGTCACTCTTTTTTTTTTTTTTGAGACAAGTCTCAATCTGTAGCCCAGCCTGGAGTGCAGTGGCACCATCTCAGCTCACTGCAACCACCACCTCTGGGGTCCCAGTTCAAGCAATTCTCCTGCCTCAGCCTCCCAAGTAGCTGGGATTACAGGCACATGCCCTCATGCCCAGCTAATTTTTGTATTTTTAGTAGAGACGGAGTTTCACCATCTTGGTCTGGCTGATCTTGAACTCCTGACCTCGTGATCCGACCACCTCGGCCTCCCAAAGTGCTGGGATTACAGGAGTGAGCCACCGCACCTGGCAGACACTACTCTTTACCATTGTTTGCTCACTGCCTTGTCTTCATAGCTAGCTCTTCTCCTTCTGAAGAATTTTTTAAAATAATGAAAATAAAAAGATTGTTCCTTTCAGTCAGAAGCCTTACAGAATGAGTGGTACAAACTCCTGGAATGGAATGTTGTTAAAGGTTCCCACTTAATTTTTGTTACTTATCTGACACTTGAGTGCCACATGGAAACCCATGAAAATGACAGACTAAAGCCTTCTGCTGGGGGATTCAGGTAACCCATTGTCCTGCCTCCACCTGCCAATCCCCCAGAGCCCCAGCACGGTCCCATTATGGCCTGTGGGTGCCACAGGCAGCCTTTTTGAAATCAAAGCACTCTGCCCTGCCTGCTCTCCACTCTCTTGTGAGGTGTTAACACGAATACCACGTAGTCGAGAATTGGTTCAGTATTTATTTTAAAATTAAATTGCTTTCTTTTTTCCAGCGAGGTCCCAGACTTTGGTGGCTTTGGGGCAGCTGAACAACTGAAAATGTGCTTCCAAATATGTCATAAAATGTGGGTAACCGGGAGTGAAGTGTGCATACATACACATCTGCACTTGCCTGATGAAAGTGATCTCTTAGGAGTGTCACATGTTCGCTGGCCAAGAGAAACAGAAATGAGGAGGTATTTAGGACAGATAAAACTGAGCTGATTACAATGGAAACATTTATATATATTTATTGAAAAACACTCAGACCACCTCAACGTTGTGTTTTATCCTTTTTATTAAAGTATGACATAAATGCAAAAAAGTGCATAAATCATGAAGGTACAATTTGATAAGTTTTTGCAAAGTGAACACATCGCTGTAACCAGTACCCAGATTAAAAAGAAAATATGGGCCACAGAAACCTCTGTCATTCACCTCCCGGTTGCTGTCTCCCCTTGATGCAATCACTCTCCTGACTTCTAGCCCATAGATTACTTTTGACCATTTTTAAGTTCTATGTAAATAGAATCATATACTAAATTCTCCTCTGTGTGCCTGCTTTCTTTGGTTCAATACTATATCTGTGTATCTGCATATAGTAATAGTTTATTCACGCTTGTTTTATAGTATTTCATTTCATAAATACACTGCAAAATATCTAATCTTTTAGTAAACTTTCAGTAGTTTCCAGTTTAAGGGGATTATGAATAGGACTGCTAGGAACATTCCTTGTGCATGTTTTTTAGTGAGGATACGTTTCTATTTCTGTTAAAATAGCCACAAATGTTAAAAACAGATTTTTTACTGTTTTATACCATCTTACATGTAACATTTATTTCATGATTTTTTGACTCTATTATTAAAGCATTACTGTTGTATTCTTTTCTTTTTCATCTTGCCTCCTTCTGAACTTTGTTTTCTCTCTTCCTGAACTTTCTTGCTTCCTAAAACAAAACTGACCTCGGACACTGGGAAAAATCTAAAATGCATAGTTCCAAGCTCATCATCGGAGGATGTCATAATGAGTGTGTTGTTGTAAATTACTTTTCATCATGGTCCGTGCTGCCTTCAAAGGTCAGGCCTTCATCCCTTGTGTGTTCTGTGGGAGTACACAATGCATGTGACCAAAAGCAGAGCTGTTTCCAACAAAATTCAATAAGATTTTTGCACTTCTTACCGAAGTTATGCTTTTTTAAGGTAAAAGAATCTACATTTGATTCTCTGAATCTAGCTCATTTTAATATGAGCCATTTTTGTATGCAAAGGAGTGCTGATACCAGCAAGTTTTATAGTACTGATTACTATGGAAACATTTATCTATAAATATAAAACCCTTTAAAGCTTAGCCTTTTATCTTTACAGAAAAAGGCCTGTTTATGTCATTGCTAAGATTCCAGCTTTAATGTAGACACGAGCTATTCGAATGCCAAACAAGATAACCTTAGTGTTGGAACCGTGTGAGTTTTGAAAAGTGGAGTTTGTGCTAAAAATATTATTTTTTGATAAAATATTAATAATGAAACAAAAAATATATTACATATGTCTAATTTTTTTTTTTTGAGGTGGAGTTTCACTCTTGTTGCCCAGGCTGGAGTGCAACGGCATGATCTCAGCTCACTGCAACCTCGGCCCCCCGGGTTCAAGTGATTCTCCTGAAACAAAAATATTTTTAAAAGCTCACTTAAGCCAAAAGCTCTGGGTTGTTGAATTCCTTTCATAGAATTTAATATTGTGAATATGTCCCACATTTTTTCCTTTCGAATTCATTGTTTCCCCCCATTCTTTGTGCATGTGTATGCGGGTTTGTGTGTGTGTTTGTAAGCTGTGATGATGGTCAAAATGGAGGTGATTGGCTTGCTAACCTTTTCCTTTGGCACATTTGTGGATTTTTCTTCTTTAAAGTTCTTGTAAAATCAGAAATGATGATGTAATATCTTTGTGTTATTATCACTTCTTTTTCCTCTTTTATTAAAACATAGCACTTTAGTTAATTTTTAGGCTATTTTTATATAAAAAATAGATGTACATATTTTGGGGGTACATGTGATAATTTGATACATTCATATAGTCAGGTCAGGGTAATTGGGATGTCCATCACCTTAAATATTTATCTTTTCTTTATGCTACAGATATTCGAATTATTCTCTTCTAGCTATTTTAAAATGTGCAATTGACTGATGTTAACTTTAGTCACCCTACTGATCCATCAAACACCAGGTCTTAAATAACTACAGGTTTATAAGAGAAAAATACTGCAAAATAAAAGGGGAATGGATGCCAGTTTGCTCACAGCAGAGCATCTGATGCTTCCTGCTTCTCAGTGGTAATGGGCGGATGAATTCAGATGAAATGTTGGGAATCAGAGAGCCCTGGCTCTCTCTCCTTCCAGGCACATCTTCACCTGAACAAGGTAACTTTTGTCCTCATTTTTTTTTCATCCAAATTGGAGTTGTGTGTTGCCCAGAGAGAACATCTCTCTCTACTCCCACACAAACATAAAAGTTTACCATTACTTTTCTTCAAATGTCTTCAGATCTCAACTCTGTCTCTAACCCAACAATTTCAAGTTACTCCAAAATGACTACAGTTCCCTTAGTGAAAACCCTCTGAGAATCTTCTAAATATCCAGAAGAGGATAACTAGCAGCATCGTCTTCTTAGAAAGCTACACTACAGCAATATATATAATTGGTAACTTTAAAGCATCCCCTTATCAATGCAGTTTTACAGAATCCTAGCAATGACTAACAAAGAGAAAGGGAGGAGAGTGATGTCTTGGCACAGGAGGAAGACGTATTCTGCAATCTTCTGTGCATACCAGTTGTCGTGGAAGAGCTGAAGTGCTACATGACAAATTCCAGAGGAGCTGCTTCCCATCACTGCTTCAAGGATAGGAATGAATCCTCAAAAAACAGTGGCTGTCACAATGGTGGAAATTAACTTTTTGATTGCCGAATTCCTACATATTTGTCCTGACAGTATATAAATAGGGGTTAGAAAAAATCTTTGAGACACCATCAGTTTAGGCATTTTAAGATGTTGTCAGGACAAACTTCAGTTGCCAGATAAATCCTGTCTGAAGGGAAGTGAGAGCACATTGACAGAATATAGTGGAAATTATTATGGCAACATAGAACTGTAGAATCACAGGATTGGAAGAGGGCCAGAGGCTTATCTATTCTGGCCACCCATGTCTTAGCCCCAGTGTTACAGACACAGAGGTAAAAAACAGATTTAAAAGATGTTAAACAATAAGGGCCACAGAATCAAATCTCTTTTCAGCATTCTCCTTTGATCTGCTATTTTCTTTTCCTTTGAGCACTAGGAAAAGGGATTCAACTATGGAATATATGTTTAATGCTGCAGACAGCAGCAACACATATGGTATATGCATTGCTCTTAAGTGGTATAAACGGGGCTGACTGGGGGATTATGACATAAGGAATGTTCGCTGGCACACTCCTGCCTTCACTGTCTCCATGCTCCTCACCAACCCTTCTTTTTCTCCTCCACACCAAGAGGTACTTCCCCTCTAACCTTAATCCAGCCTTGATCTCTTCACAGCAATGATTTTACATGCTTCACAGTGTTGAGAAGATTTCATGAAATAATGTCAATAATGTCTCAATAAGGTCTTTTTTCTTTTCTTTTTTTTTTTTTTTTTGAGATGGAGTCTTGCTCTGTCGCCTAGGCTGGAGTTGTAGTGGTGTGATCTCGGCTCACTGCAACCTTCCTCTTAATTGTTCAAGCAATTCTCCTGCCTCAGCCTCCCAAGTACACCTGGCTAATTTTTTGTATTTTTAGTAGAGATGGGGCTTCACAATGCTGACCAGGCTGGTCTTGAACTCCTGGCCTCATGTGATCCGCCCACCTCAGCCTCCCAAAGTGCTGGGATTACACGTCAATGATGTGTTTAGTCCCATGTTTGGCACATAAGGCCTCAATAAGTGATAGTTTTAATTATTTCTGCTAATTGCTAAAGGTGTAATACATACAAGGGTATTTAGAATATATAATGGGACTTTTATATGGGAAAACCAATCAGAGGATGGAGTTGATATTTGAGAGCAGAGAGCTGCCTATTCCACAGTTATTTATTGGACATCTACTATGTACCAAACCCTCTGCTTGGGGGCTGGAAATAGAGGATTAAAAATACTTATTTTTCTTAGCCTCATAGAATGAACAGTCTAGTGAAGGAAACCAACTGTGAGCAACAACCACACAAGTGTCTGTGTAGCTACAATTGTTTTTGTTGTTGTTGTTTTTAAGACAGGGTCTCCTTCTATCACCCAGGCTGGAGTGCAGTGGCAGGATCATCACTCACAGTGGCCCCAACCTCTCGGGCTCAGGCAATCCTCCCACCTCAGCCTCCTGACTAGCCAGGACTACCAGCTCAGGCCACTGCACCCAGCTAATTTTGGTATCTTTTGTAGACGTGGTTTTACCATGCTGCCCAGGCTGGTGTCAAACTCCTGAGCTCAAGTGATCTGCCCATCTTGGTCTCCCAAAGTGATGGGATTACAGGTGTAAGCCACCCAGCTCAGCCTCTATGATTGTTAATAAGAGCAATAAAGGAAAAATACAGGAAGATGTGAATCTGTATTATATGAACATCAAATTTCAAAAGAGAGGGTCAAAGAAGCCTATCTGAGAAGTGACATTTCAGTCGAGTTAGGTGAAGAAGAGGTGGGAGACGCCTCTTCCTGACAGCACAGATGGGTGTGTGGGTGCACCTGTTGGGAGACTGACCTTTAGTAAAGTGGGAGAAGTTGTAAAGAGAAGAAATTGGCCTACGTGAGGAGACTGACTGTCTTTGCTCTTCCCCTACCCAGCCCCCATGGTCTATTGGTTCCACTGCCAGGAACTCAAGTTTCGGGGTTGTGGGGGAAGCCACACTGCAGTGACTTCTCAGGTTGAATTGTAGGGGACTGGGGCACTTCCTTCATTTCTCACAAAGCAGATGGCTGCTTCCCTTTTCATTCCTTACTTGAAAGGCACTGTGTAAAACTCAGCCTCTGTTTCATATTTGTCCACCCAAGTGAACAAATAGTAAAACTGCAAGATTTACTATTAGTAAATAGTAAATTAGTAAAACTGCAAGATTTACTAAACCCAATATGACCCTGACTTTGTTGTTAGTTTTTAACTCAACTGTGAACTGAACTTAAAATCTTTCAAAGAAAACCTAGGGAGGAACTTGTTTCAGCCAGACCTAAACTCATGGGTTTTCTTGTTTTGTTTTTTTAAACGAATAAACCAGAACTAAATCAGAACATTGAACAGGATAAACTTAAACAGTTATTTCATTTTGTTTCAGTATCTGTCCTGAAGAAGGAGCATTGATTGTGGGGCCATTGAAAGCATTTCATGCTTGGTTTCATTGCAATCAGAATCATGCTGATATTAGTAGATGTTTGGGAAATTTCAGAATGTTGGTTTTCATTTTTCTGAAGAAATTGTTGGCGAGAAATATGTATTTCTTGTTGTTGGCCTAGCAATTCTATGTTACCCCTACAATTTTCAAGTACCTCTTTAAGAACCAGAAAATTGAGATTTATGTCAAAGTGAAAAAATAAAAATTAAAGATTTGGTTCTTTCTTGGTGTTCCCTCTTGCTTTCCATTATAATTGTATTTTATTTTAGTTCTGGTAAAGGAAAAAGGAATTTCATAGTGTTTTCTTTCTAATTGAAAATGTCTTTTTTTGTGAAGAGACATGGAAAAGCCAAATGGGATGGGGCAGTGTAGTGACATGCAAAAAAAATTTTTGACTCAAGACGTAGAGTCCATTTGAGAAAACCCTTTGGGTCTAGATACTGCAGCGAGTTGTATCTTGTCCCTTGGTACCAAAGAGAGCAGCTTCTGCGGAGTCAATGAGTTCCTTTTAATGCTTCATTGTTTGTGAAGCATTTCATAACTTGACTTTGGGTTCTAGACACCGAGTCCTGGGTAATTGCTCAAAATTTCCCCTTTGTTTGAGCTCCAGTTGAACCGGGCATAGTGCTTAATGATAACCTCTCAATTAGTAGCAATGCTAACAAAGAAAGTTTCAAGTTGAGTTGCTAATGACCTAGTTTTCGACTTTTGAAAATAAGCTGAGCTCTAGTAGGATCTTTCACAGATAAATTTGAATTCAATTGCAAACAACATATCTAGTTATACAAACACAAACCTTCAACTCCTATACCCACCCCACCCTACCCACAGAAAGATCTATTTTGGAAAGAAAACATGTCTGAGTCCATTAAGTTCTAAACTACTTTTATATTTTACCATTTAATCCTCATCATAATGCAGTGATATGGATTTTATTATCTCAATTCTTCAGATGAAAGAATTGAACCTGCTTTGGGTGCAGTGACTCCATATCACACAGCTAGCAGGCGGCAGAGCCAAGATTCGGCATTTTTCTTGACTGCAATTTATTTTTCATGATGCTATGGGTACAAATAACTGTAGTGCAAAAACAAATGATACAGAAAGTCTTTTATAAAAGCTGGCCGTCATTATAATTGGGTCCTCTGTCTCTGCAGGATGGGTGCTTTCACAGCACGGTGTCGGATTGGCTGAGAGTGCTGGTAAGATTGGAATTGGATATCCTCTGTTATCTTTTGTGCTAGAAAGGACCAGAACTGGTTAAGATTAGTTCTCCTCTTTATACTCTTACTCTAGAATGAACTCTTGAACCTGTGACAATGACACAAGGGGCAGATACTTGGATTGGGATATCTGTATCCTGGGCAGGAAGCTCTGTGGCTTTTCTCCCTTTGGTCCCAAGCATCTTTGAAATATGCCATCTGCTTATTGTTGGACCTGATGACTTATCACTTCCTGGCTTTCTTTTTCTGTATCTTTAAGAAAAATTTTTTTTAAAGACAGAGTCTTGCTCTGTTGCCCAGGCTGGAGTGCAGTGGTGTGATCTCGGCTCACTGCAACCTCTGCCTCCTGGGTTTCAGTGATTCTCCTGCCTCAGCCTCTTGAGTAGCTGGGATTACAGGTGCATACCACCATGCCCGGCTGATTTTTGTGTTTTTAGTGGAGATGGTGTTTCACCATGTTGGCCAGGCTGGTCTCAAATTCCTGACCTCAAGCAGTCTGCCCATCTTGGTCTCCCAGCGTGCTGGGATTATAGGCGTGAGCCACCGCACCCGGCCCTCTGCATCTTTTAATTGTGGACTACACTTCCTAGGGTTTCTTGCACCTCAGTAATGGGTCGAGTTTTAATTAGCTAATATCTGTAAAGTCTTTGAATGTCTTAGAGGGAACAAAATGCTAAGTAAATTTAACACTTTGCACAAATAGTAATACTTCTCTAGGGAGTTAACAATTAAATGCAAAACTCTAATACGGTAACTCATGGAAATCCTTGCTCACCTATGTTAATGAATACAAAATTTCTACAGACTGTTAGCATCAATTTTGCAAACTCAGAACTAAGAGAAATTTAATATGTGCATTTCTGGTCTTTGTTATTTATATTTGTAAATCCAAAGTCACAGGGACTGGAATATAAAGTTCTCAGTTGTAGTAACGTCTGGGTTAAAAGTTCAGAGACTTTGAAGTGACCACTTGCTTGAGATGAGTAAGCTGGGAAGACAGTTGGTGTTTCTGCTGTTATGAAGATGGAGTCAATAAACCCTCTGGAAGGATTGCTCTGCGTAGGTTAATATGAAGTCACTATAGTATCTCTTATTTAAATAATTTGGATATAGCTTTGGGACTGTAGCTCTGAGGCAACCAAGAGAACCAAGAGAATGGAGCACCCGCTACCCTCAGCCACATGTATGCATAATCCCACTGGAATATTGAGGATGTGGGGCTCATTCACTCAGTAAAGTGTAAGTAATGTAATATAAATAATAACACTGACTTACATTTGGTTTTGCCAAATACTTCTCCAGCATGACATCCACATTAGAATCTAGCCAGTTAAGAAAGTAGAGTTTAGTTTTTAAGGGCTAAATATTATCCTAAACTCTAATCTACACACCCTGCCACCTCTCATTTCACAAACTTCGGAAGTTCAGAGATACATGATCATGAAACAGGAAAATACACAAGATAGTGCATTACACATATCACATACTCAATAAAAGTTTGTTGAATTAAATTAAATTGAATTAAACAGTGACTAAACTAATCCAGATTAAGACATTCCATCCTTTAGCAGTTCCATTTTGTTGTTGTTGATTTTGGACTCACTTCAGAGAAAAAGAACAAAGTATCCTTTTAGAAACTTATTTTTTTTAAAGTCCATTTTGGTTTCTTTCAAATCAAATGTGAAGCCTAGGGGAGTCTGAAATTATCCTTCTATTGCCTACAGCTCAACAAATGACAAATCACCTGATGAAAAATTTATCAAAACCACCAAAAAAAATTCCCTCTTTTTATTATGTTTCCTCTTTCCACATCTTTTTTCCTCACTATAACATATCATTTCTAGTCTTTATGGAAAAGGCTTTTTCGTTTGAGAAAATGTTGGTAGCTTTGACTCCAATCTTCAGTAGCACTTAATATTTTAAGCATGGAGCACTTAATATTTTCTAAGAAAATTATCTTAAAGGGATGAAAATGTAGCAGCCAACATTGCTGGAATTCGTGCTGAACTGCAGGATGAGAAATGAGGCTGTGAGCCTCAGTTTCCCCATCTGTAAAAAGAAGCACTTAGACTAAGATCTGTTTGGGCCTTAGCATTCAATGAGGTTCATTCAAGATCATGAAACCTCAAAATGTTGATGTTCAAAGGCCTCCCCCGGGAGAAGAATCCACAGGAAATGCCTCTTGGTATCCAGGGCTCCTAGAAGGGACTTGGTTGGGGTATTGTTTATTATTGGAAAGAAGACTGTGGGACTTGAGAAATCTCAGAAATCTTAGGTCATATCTACACACTGTTGTTTTATGTTGGTTTTTTAAAAAATTGCAGAATAGGGCTCTTTGTTAGTATGGTTTTTGTGGACCGCCGTTGGTCCACTATGTAATAGCAAATCTATGGTTTGGCTGAAATATTCACTTTTCAACTGATTAGGTGACATTATGTGGACATAACCTTAGACCTGGCTAATTTAGATTTGCTTTATACAAACAACTGAACATTTTAGTTTATCCTTCCACTTTATCATGCGAAAATCTTAGACTGCAGGAGTTGGAATGTCCCATAGAGATTTACACCAATTTCATCATTTTCTAGTTGAGGAAACTGTCAAGAAAGAGAAACAGAACTTAGGTTTTCTTTCACACTAGTTGTATACTTGATTTTGTAGATGATTCTGGCAACGTGCCTTAGGTTTATGTGGATATAATAGTGGGAAACTCTTATATCCTCAAAACTGTCATTTAAAAAAAATAAATATCCTGGCTTTGAAAAAAATTAAACCCACAACAGTGAGCTATTTTAGTTGAAACTTTATAACATTTAAGTCTAGTAATTGAGTCTATCTATCCATCTGTCTGTCCATCTATTGCTCTAACTAAACCAGACTTTGAAGATTAAATGAGATCACATATTTAAGGTATCTAGCTGGTAAATAGTAGGCACTCGATACACTCCTCTTTCCTGCAGCCCACCCATGCTTGCCCTGTCACGCACAAATGAGTGCGTTCCTCTACAACCTCCAGTTGAAAATGCAGAGATCTCCTAGTTCTGAGCATGATCACAAAGACAGCAGAAAATGTTTAGGAGAATGCTTCAATGGCAGCAGGCAGAGAAATGTACTTGTAAATTGATCATATTTCTCAGATATCTTGGGGCTTTATTTTTGTCTTTTGTTATTGTGCAGTGATTGTGGTTTGACAAAATTTAGCCTATGATTTTTGATTCATGTGAAGTATAACAGTTAATTAAAGAGTCTTAAAATTATTGAGGTATATTATATGAAATAATTTTATTTGATCAGTGACTTTTACTACACTATAGCAGTTCCTCCTTTCTTATTCCTGAGAGCATCTTGGGCATATTGTATCATTCACCAATCACCAGTAGCTAAACCGTAGTTCAGACCTATTTAAAATTTCAATCTTATATCCAGTTCAAAACTCTTTTCCTTCCTCATTATAGGGTAGATTTGTGAAATAAGGAGTTTGAAGTGGGGAAAGAGGCAAGCTGTGGCACTGGATACCAGCTCCCTGTTGCTCCTCAAAGCTTAGCTCCTTCAGTTTGCATACAGTAAGGAAGAAGAAAGAAGGAAAGGAAATAACTATACTACAGTGTTCTATGAGGTTGACTATCCATACCTTCTCATCACCTTCAGTCATTCTTTAAATACTGACTGTGGGGTAGGAGTGATGGTAGTGGTTGCCAGAAACATGGTCAGTTATGTATTTTCTAATACAGCTGATTCCAATTGTCAGAAGCTCATTGGTGGCCATCTCTGGGCTGGGCACTTTGCACTATTACCCTGAGCTTTGAATCATGACTGCAATTCTGGACAACAGAAAAGTCCCTCCTACTCAATGTCTGTTATAGCAGCACAGTAATTCCTGAGACAAATTTATATTTATATGTATACCTTGTGTGTTTGTAATACATTGTCTGTAGGATAAAATGATTTAACTGAGGACCTTTGATGAGACTTTGTTACTGAGGACGGCACTGCATAAGAAGATAAAGTACAAGATCTGGATGTTCACTGGGTTTCCTGGACAGAACATTTCTTATAGTTCTTAACCTTTGATTCTCAGTCTCTCTCTCTCTCTCTCTCTTGCTTGCTCTCTCTCTGTTTCTCTCTCTCTCTCTCTCACACACACACACACACACTCTCTCTAATAGGGTTCTTTCCCTTGCTTTTCCCTTCTTAGGAAATGATATTGCTGTGCATTGTGAATGGCCACAGCCACAGGCTTTCAGAGACATAGGATAACAACATGGTCATGGAACTGAAAGATTCTTGGGAACACGTTTGACAACTGCCCACTTTTTCCCCAATTTTGGTGGCTTAAACTAAGTCACTTTACTATCATAGACAAAAATGTCCTAATAGATGGAATAATTTATGACATCTCATATTTTTGAATACGTATTCACACAAGAAAGTCCTAATACATAGAATCATATATGACGTCGCTTATTTTTGAATAGGTATTTACATTTTATCATCAAAAACTAGAGTAGAGGCATCAAATCCAGAACACTGCTAGGTGATCCTGTGATGACAAAATGTTACATATAGGTTCAAAGCAGTCACTGATTAAGGAAATTTTATGTTGATTTATTTTGGTAGAGCAAAACATTTCAAGAAAGTGTGTATTTAAGTAAGTTTGAACCTAGAACTCAACCTGACATATACTCCTCTCTAGAATCAAATTGAATTCAATTTGAATCAGCATATATTGACTAATGCCTACTGTGTGCCAGGCATAGTTCTTATCTCTAGGGGAAAAAGTTAATGGATTTAAAGGATCGTTTTATAGACCATCTTTTTTGATTATCTGAAATAAATATATTTTTGTTACAACTCAGTTACAGAAAGATATGATTTGTATGACAGATCTATAAATCGATTCCTTCTAGCAGTATTTTCCAGAGTCTCAAGGCAATCAAGTTTTATTTCTACCCAGCTGGAAAAAAGTCAAATGACTCACTTAGCAATTGTAATACTAAACTTAATTTCACAAAGTTTGAGCTCTCTTAACTTTGTCAAGGCTTGGAGTCTCGATATCAGTCTTTCAAATGAAAGCAATAAATGTTTATCTCATTTTTCTTAAAATTAGATCTCTAGATGATGTCAATTCTTAAAAAGTAGAGTGGAAGGTGATAAAAGATGTTTGAACTGTCCAAATTTACTATACAACTTGTCTTTAAAACCTGGTCCAGAGTGCACAGTTGAGATGCAGCAGATCAGTCTCAATGACTCTTCCAGTTGCTTTATATCCATGGTCACTGGATGATCTCTAGGGATGTGGAAACAGTTTGTCTTTAGTGACTACCCACTATCATCTTTGTTATGCCTTTTCTAGATACGTGTCTCTGGGGTGTCTTATGGTTGTACTGCATTCTGGCTGCTAAAGTCAGGTGTGATAGTGCAGGCTACATATTATCTCAGCGCTACTCTTTTTCCCCCTTTTTCATCTACCTTCCTTTACTTATCCCTCTACAAGCACGTGAAACATCTCATTTTTTCTTGTTGATGATTCCAGTTAGATAGAGGGAGGGACTTGGTTCAATTATCTTGAGTAGTGAATGACCACTAGCTGGTCTAGTGTATTCACTCCTAGGGACATGTATATTTACAAGTCAATTTTTTTAAAAATTGTATTTGTGCTCTGGGGTACATGTACACGTCCTGCATCCTGCAGGATTGTTACATAGGTACATACATGTCATGGTGGTTTGCTGTCTCCATCTCCCCCTACCCCCATCGCCTACATCAGGCATTTCTCCCAGTGTTAGCCCTCCCCATCCTCTCTGCCCCACCCTCACTGTCCCTCCTCCCCTACACCCCTCAACCTAGCCCTGTGAGTGTTGTTATCTTCCCTGTGCCCAAGTGTTCTCATTGTTCATCACCCGCCTGTGAGTGAAAAGATGTGGTGTTTGGTTTTCTGTTCTTGTGTCAGTTTGCTGAGAATGATGGTTTCTAGGTTCATCCATGTCTCTACAAAGAACACGAACTCATCATTTTCTATGGCTGCATAGTATTCCATGGTGTATATGTGCCACATTTTTTTTGTCCAGTCTATCAGTGTGGAAGACAGTGTGGTGATTCCTCAAGGATCTAGAAATAGAAATTCAATTTGACCCATCAATCCCATTACTGGGTATATACCCAAAGGATTATAAATTGTTCTGTCATAAAGACACATGCAAACGTATGTTCATTGCATCACTGTTTACAATAGCAAAGACCTGGAACCAACCCAAATGCCCATCGATGGTATATAAGTCAATTTTTTTAACCTAACAAGTGGAAACTTAATGGTGGGGTCTCAGGCAATAGAATAAGAAAAGCTTTAAACTTAATTCTGAGGGAAGAGCT